>JAIGNY010000082.1:0-169043 GCA_020152595.1 Chiridota heheva | reverse complement strand
ATTTACAGCTAGGGTGTGGTTAATTTACAGCTAGGGGCATGGTTAATTTACAGCTAGGGTGTGGTTAATTTACAGCTAGGGGTGTGGTTAATTTACAGCTAGGGGTGTGGTTAATTTACAGCTAGGGTGTTAATTTACAGCTAGGGTGTGGTTAATTTACAGCTAGGGGTGTGGTTAATTTACAGCTAGGGGTGTGGTTAATTTACAGCTAGGGTGTGTTAATTTACAGCTAGGTTAATTTGTAGGTGTGTTAATTTACAGCTAGGGTGTGGTTAATTTACAGCTAGAGGTTTATTTACAACTAGTGTGGTTAATTTACAGCTAGGGGTGTGGTTAATTTACAGCTAGGGGTGTGGTTAATTTACAGCTAGGGGTGTGGTTAATTTACAGCTAGGGGTGTGGTTAATTTACAGAGGTGGTAATTTTTCATTTACAGCATGGGTGGCTTAAAAAAGAAATATGTTTTGCCCCTGCAACTAAAATTTCTGACAGCCACCTATGAATACAAACATATAATTATTGCTTATTCCTCTAACTGATATACATTAACAGAATGGTTATAAATTCACAAGCATAGATCTGCTGTATTGTTTGAAGTAAGTGGTTGATCTGCTTGTGAGGCAAAAGTTAAGAAATATTCAGCTTAGCAGAGAGCTTGAAGCCAAACAATAATTTCTACAGAACAAAAGAGAATCTTTATACAGTAAAGAAACCAAATGAAAGATGTATGCTACAATAAATCACTTCCCTGTTTGGCAATTAAAAGAAAGAATCATGGACGGAAACTAAACTAATAGAACACAAAGCATCCAGCAAAATACAGAACAAGAAAACAATAGGAAAGCAAAAAACAATAGCCCATAGAAAAGCAGACAACAATAGGACGTCACACTTCTACTTTCTTTTGTCAAACAATTTAAAATTTGAAATCAGGATATTAATTGAATGCAGAAGTGAGACATTTATTCCTTTAATGAGATGTCAGTTACATTTAAGTTCTTCGTTTTAGCAGCTACTGTAGCTGTCATCTTTTGTATCACCAGCAGTGATCTATCTCACTTCTTTTCTAACACAAAATTAATGTTGTGACAATCATATCAACTATTATTGTTGGATAAAAAAATAAATTTAACCATTAGCAACATGAATAACACATAAATTGAAATTCACACTTGTTAGCTATTACGAGAAAAAATTAACCATTAACATCATGAATAACATAAAAAAATTCTGATCAGCAATCACCCTAAAATTATATCTGAAAACTGCAATTTACCACTGCCAATTAAGGATTAAAATTTAGTCAAAATATGACATGAAATCACAGACTACTCAGGATAAACAGTTGCTTGCAACTTTCAAATGCTTAAACAGCATTTAACCAGATATGATGGACCTGATGATCAGCACTTATCCTAAAATCACATCTTTGTTTGATGAAACACAGGATCATAATCCAATTCATCATCAGGACCATAGCTATCATACACCTCACATTGCACCCAAGCCTCACCATCATTGTCCTCCATACCATGGTCTCCTCTTTCAGATTGGTGTGGACCACCTTCCTCCACAACTGGTTCATTGTAAACATATGGGTGTGCAACCGCCACCGGGATGTCATTCGAGTCTTCAATTGTAGCGTATGTTCTTGATGAACCCCTCATTGGAATATTAAAGTTGGTGTTCGTATTAGCGGCAGCAACCAATCCCTGAGGTTTCACACAGTCTGTCCTTTGTTTGGTCTTCATAAGAGCACATTTATTGCAGAGACAAGTCTTTATGCAAAGAATGCATATAATTACCACCAGGACAACTATCAATACATTCCGAAGGCTAAATAGGGACAAGAGATCAAACTTGAGGGCTTTTGTTTCTGTACTACCAGTGGTGAAGTCATTTCCAGTTGCATAAGCCTCTGTTGTTTAGTCTGATACAGTGCTCGTTGGTGTTGGGCAATTTAGAGAAGATTCATCACAATGATCATCTATGCAGAGTGTAGCGTTACTGGGTTTGGAAGATCTCTCCACATGATATTCTACAGTGATTGGATTTATATTGTTAAGATTGCAGAAACCGTGGAGTTGAAGTTCTAATTCAGAGGAACCAAATCTGACAATGACTTCAACATAAATGCTTGCATTTCTTAGGCTCAAGTAACTGTTATTAAATAAATCATCTTCACCTGAATACAAACTCCAGGTAATCCTGCTTGCAGGAGGATCACTTTGGCACCAGAATCTGTAACCGACATCAGTTCTAAAACCTGTAAGATTGACAGACAGGTCTTTCCTCACCTGAATCGGCCCTACTGAGCAGACTTTATCAAACTGGACACGTGGATGACCGTTTGACAGTATGCAAACAAATGGTCCAGCATTATCTTCAGTGATATTCATAACATCTATCACTTTAACATCAAAAGTTTTATTTAAATTATTCATCCACTTTGCCTCACCCAGGTACCGTGGTACATGGCATGTTATAGTAATGTCTTCTTCCTTCAAAACAGTCAGTCCATTAGCTGATGTGCAGTGATGTGATCCATTTGTGCTCCTAAAGTCTAACTTCAGATACATAGATACCTTTACACTGCCCGATCTCCTTTGCACACTGCATTCAATGCCTTAATGCCCATAAACACTTTGCATCAACATTAACCTTTCAATAGTCTGCAGTAAGCATATATGATACTTGTGTAAAGTGACAGTCTCTAAGGAAGCTTACCATGTCTCCAGAAAGTATGACAAGAGTCATTGTTGCCCCCAAAATGCACTTTTGCAATTTAATTTATTGTCTCAAGCGGCTTTATTGCTCCAAAGTGATTTCTAATTTTGATATATCTCTTATAGCCAGTGAGTGCCAAGTTTTGATTATTCATAAGCTTGGTAGTCAACCAGAATAATGGAAAAAATAATACAAATAATGAAAAATAAAAATGAAAATAAAACATGATGATGATGATGATGATGATGATAAATAATAACAGTAATAATAGTAATAACAATAATAATAATAATAATAATCAAAATTAAAAAAAAACAAAAAAAACAAATGAAAATGAAAATAAAAATAAAATGAAAAATAATAATAATAATAATAATAATAATAATAATAATAATAATAATAATGATGATGATGATGATGATGATGATGATGATGATGATGATGATGATGATGATGATGATGATGATGATGATGATGATGATGATGATGATGATGTGATGATGATGCAAAACTTTTTATTCTCAGAATGATAGATCATGTGACTTCTCTAAGTGACTTCTCTGAAGAAATGAATGGCAAATCATTTAATCAAAATTGATGTTTCTACAAATTTTATTTCTATTATTATGATATGAACCACCACTATACATTATCATATTTGAAAAAGATTCATAGTAAGAAATTAACAAAATATTGATGACAAATACTGTTTGTCACCATGCGTCAATACAAAATGTGAGCAAAAGACGTAGAAAGAATAAAGGTTTGGTTTGCTGATGTTTAACGGCACCGCGACAGTCAGAGTCAAATGTGCCAAGAGGGTGTTAAAAAATTAAGGTGTAAGACTTAGGGCAGAGAGGAGATGGAGGATTGAGAGGAAAAAAGGGGGAAAATAGGGTGAATTTTCGAGAAAAATTAAGATAAAAAGAAAAGGGTGTGTAAGGTTGGGTGTAGAAGGAGAGAAAGGAAGATTAGATATGGTGGAAAAGATTGTTGTTGCGGAGGAAGTTCATAATGTTGGAGGCAGGATTGTTTTTGAAGAGATCCGAGATTGAGGTGGGTGAGGAGAGAAGAGACCTGGGTAAGAATAGAGAGAAAAAGAAATCATAAAAAGTATCATTTCCTCAGATGAACAAGTCACGTTTGATTATTAAAGAAATTACAAGTAATAGGTGTAATATATTCACAGCTAGGGGTGTGGTTAATTACAGCTAGGGGTTGTTAATTTACAGCTAGGGGTGTGGTTAATTTACAGCTAGTGGTGTTGTTTATTCACAACTAGGGGTGTGGTTAATTTACAGCTAAGGCTGTGGTGAACTTATAGCTAGGGTGTGGTTAATATACATCTAGGGATGTGGTTAATTTACAGCTAGGGTGTGCTTAATTTACAGCTAGGGGTGTGGTTAATTTACAGCTAGGGGTGTGGCTTATTTACAGAGGTGGTCACTTATCATTTACAAGCGTGGGTGGCCTAAAAAAGATACATGTTTTGCCCCTGCAACTAAAATCTCTGACAGCCACCTCTAAATACAAGCATATAAATATTGCTTATTAGAAATCTAAATGATATACATTAACAGAATGGTTATACATTCACAAGCATAGATCTGCTGCATTGTTTGAAGTGTGTAGTTGATCTGCTTGTGAAACAAAAGTTAAGAAATATTCAGCTTAGCAAAGTGCTTGAAGCCAAACAATAATTTCTACAGAACAAAAGAGAATCTTTATACAGTAAAGAAACCAAATGAAAGATGTATTAAACAATGAATCACTTCCCTGTTTGGCAATTAAAAGAAAGAATCATGGACGGAATCTAAATAAATAGAACACAAAGCATCCAGCAAAATACAGAACAAGAAAACAATAGGAGAGCAAAAAACAATAGCCCATAGAAAAGCAGCAAATAATAGGACATCACGCTTCCACTTTCTTTTGTCAAACAATTCAAAATTTGAAATCAGGATATTAATAGAATGCATAAGTGAGATATTTATTCCTTTAATAAGATTTCAGTTACATTTCACAGTTCTTTGTTTTAGCAGATAGCTGTCATCTTTTGTATCACCAGCAGTGATCTATCTCGCTTCTTTTCTAATGCAAAATTAATGTTGTGACAATCATATCAACTATTATTGTTGGATATCACTTGGAAAACAAATTTAACCATTAGCAACATGAATAACACAAAAAATTTAATTCACCATTGTTAGCTATTAGGAGAATAAATTAACATTTAACAACATGAATAACATAAAAAATTAAATTCACCATTGTTACATATTAGAAAAATAGATTAACATTTAACAATGACACGAAAATTGAATGATTAATCAATTTTGTAAAACATGACATGTTGTAAAGTCACAAGACTTTGTAGAATAAACAGTTACTTTCAAATTTCAATTGTTCAGATACCATTTTGCAAGAAATGACTGATTCAATCAGCAATCACCCTAAAATTATATCTGAAACTGCAATTTACCACTGCCAATTAAGGATTAATCAATTTTGTAAAAATATGCCATAAAATCACAGGAACTCAAAATGAATAGTTGCTTGCAACTTTCAAATGCTTAAATGGCATTTTATATGATTGACCTGATGATCAGCAGTTATCCTATAATCACATCTTTGTTTGATGAAACACAGGATCATAATCCAATTCATCATCAGGACCATAGCTATCATACACCTCACATTGCACCCAAGCCTCACTATCATTGTCCTCCATACCATGGTCTCCTCTTTCAGATTGGTGTGGACCACCTTCCTCCACAACTGGTTCATTGTAAACATATGGGTGTGCAACCGCCACCGGGATGTCATTTGAGTCTTCAATTGTAGCGTAAGTTCTTGATGACCCCCTCATTGGAATATTAAAGTTGGTGTTTGTATTAGCGGCAGCAACCAATCCCTGAGGTTTCACACAGTCTGTCTTTTGTTTGGTCTTCATAAGAGCACATTTATTGCAAAAACAGGTCTTTACTAAGAATATGCAAATAATTATCACCAGGACTGCTATCAATACATTCTGAAGACTAAATAAGGACAATATCTTATTCTCAATAGATTCTGTTTGTGTACTTCTTTGGAGGTCACTTCCTATTGTATAAGTCTCTGTTGTTTTGTCTGATAAAGTGCTTGTTTGTGATGAGCAAAGTGGAGAAGAATCATCACAATAATCATCTATGCAGTGTGTAGCGTTTCTGTGCTTGAAAGATCTCTGCACATGACATTCTACAGTGATTGGATTTATATCGTTAAGGTTGCAGAAGCCGTGGAGTTGAAGTTCTAATTCAGAGGAACCAAATCTGTCAACGACATCAACATGAATGCTTACATTGCTTAGGTTCATATCACTGT
This sequence comes from Chiridota heheva, assembly GCA_020152595.1. Lineage (NCBI taxonomy): Eukaryota > Metazoa > Echinodermata > Holothuroidea > Apodida > Chiridotidae > Chiridota > Chiridota heheva. The sequence continues at coordinate 162,953 of JAIGNY010000082.1, read as the reverse complement.
TAATAAATAAATTATTATCACCTGAATACAAACTCCAGGTAATCCTGCTTGCAAGAGGATCACTTTGGCACCTGAATCTGTAGCCAACATCACTTCTGCCAAAGGTAAGATTGACTGACACATCTTTCCTCACCTGAATCGGCCCTAATGAACAGACTTTATCAAACTGGACAAATGGGTTCCTGTTTGACAGTTTGCAAACATATGGTCCAGCATTATATTCAGTGATATTCAAAACATGTAGCTTTTTATCATCAAATATGTTATTTTCATATGTCCACTTTGCAGTACCAACACTATCTGGTACATGACAAGACATAGTAATGTCTTCTCCCTTTAAAACAGTCAGTCCATTAGCTGATGTGCAGTACTGTGATCTATTTGTGCTCCTGCGTTCCAACTCTGGATAAACTGTAACCTTTACTCTGTTGGATATGCACATCCTAAGTGAGTCACTTTGTACGAAACATGCATGACATGTGAGATAATTTATCCCAGCTAGTGGCACTGAAGGTGTTGTAATTGTAATCGTATTTCCATTATGATCAACAATACTGTTCTTGAATGTCTCTACAAGTACACCACCATTATCATCAACAAGAGTCATTAAGCTGTCATTTAATAGCACTGAACTGTTTAACAAATTATAATTAGCAGTGGTGATTATGCATACTACATCTTTACTTTGTCTTCCAAACAAAACATACTGTCCCTCACCAATCTTGGCTCCACTAGGTATCATATTGACAGTAGGATAGCTAGGATCATAGGCACCAAATGATCTTTGAACTAACCCTACACAAGTTATAATCATTAAACAATTCCACATCATGAAGAGTTCAAACATGGCACAAAATAGCAGGAGTAAAATATCATGCATGAGGGAAAGCCTTCCTTGTGTTCAAAAAACTTTATAAAAAAGAAAAAAGAAATTTAAAAAAAAAAAATTTTTCGGGTTCATTTTAACCCTTGGGGTTTTTATAAGAGGAAGAATACCCCAAATTTTTAAAAAAATAGCCCCCCTTTTTTATTCTTTTGCCCAACATTTTTTTTAAACAGTTTTTTCTTGTTTTATTTAAAATTTTTAAAAAATCATCTTTTTTGCCATCTTTTTCCACCCATAATCTTTCCATTTTTTTCCCCAAAAATTTTCCCATCCAGCACTTTTATGATATTTTAATAATCTTCCATGAAAATTTTTATCCAATTTTTTTTCCCCCATATATAACAAAAACTGATTATATAATTTGGAAATATGGGGAAAAAAAAAAACCCCCCCCCCCCCAAAAAAATAATTTTTAAATAATCAATTAAACATTTCTATTTATTTTCCCAATTTAAAAATTTCCCCCAATCCAAGGTAATACAAAAGAAATAAATGATTGCAAAACAAATTTTTTTTTTTTAATAAATCCACTCACCTTTGATTAAATTTCATTTTAAAAAATTTTCCCAAATATAAAAAAATTCTATTTTTCAAAGCTTAAAAATTTCAAATACGAAAAAGATCGCAGTTTTAAAATTTATTTAGAACAAAGAAAAATTTAATCATTTCAAAACTTTAAACAAACCAAATGAAAGTAAAAAATTTTCGGGTTCTTTCTCCCAGATTGGGGAAAAATAAAAAATTTTTTTTAATGGAAAGTTTTTTAAAATTTAAAATTTCCCCAAAAACTTTTTTTTTTTTTTGACTTTATGAAATAAAAAAAAGTTGGGTTTTTAAAACCCTTTATTTTCCACTTTTTTGTTTTTTTTAAAAGGAATTTTTTCTTTTTTTAAAAATGGGATTTTTTTTTTACTATTTTTGAAACATTTTCATTGAAAAAATGAACATATGTTTTAGTTTGTTTTTTTTTTTTTTAAAAACTTCCTTTTAAAAAACTCTTTTCCTGATACATCTTTTGAAACTTGGATTCACCCTTTCCATCCCATAACTTTCCGTAATTTTTCCACATAATTTTCCATGATTTTTTTAAATAACTTTTGATCTTTTAGCCAAATTTTCCCATGCCTTCTTTTTTTATGCCATTCCCAACCAAAACTGTTAATAAACCCAAAATTTCATAAACAAAAAAGGACCTCCCGAGTAAAATGCCCCTTTTTTTTTGGGAATTCCCTTTTTCCCCAAACTGAATTGGGAAAAAAACCCTCTTTCCTAAATGGTTTTTAACCTTTTACAATGGCAAGGTGGAGCCCTTCCAATCCCCATTTTTCCCTCTCAAATAAACTCCTTAAAAAGGGGGTTTTCACAATTTTCCCCCCCCAAAAGGGAAAATTAAACCCTGAGATCCCTTTTCCCTTAACCAAAGGCCCCCTCAGCATTTTTTTTCCCTAAGGCCCTCCCCTTCCCCCCTTCCTTTCATCCCCCCCCCCCAAAGCAAAATGTAATCCCAAAATCCTCCGGCAGCAACCAATCCCTGAGGTTTCACACAGTCTGTCCTTTGTTTGGTCTTCATAAGAGCACATTTATTGCAAAAACAGATCTTTACTAAGAATATGCAAATAATTATCACCAGGACTGCTATCAATACATTCTGAAGGCTAAATAGGGACAAGAGATCAAACTTGAGGGCTTTTGTTTCTGTACTACCTGTGGTGAAGTCATTTCCAGTTGCATAAGCCTCTGTTGTTTGGTCTGATACAGTGCTTGTTTGTGATGAGCAAAGTGGAGAAGATTCATCACAATAATCATCTATGCAGAGTGTAGCGTTACTGTGCTTGGAAGATCTCTCCACATGACATTCTACAGTGATTGGAATGTTATCGTTAAGATTGCAGAAGCCATGAAGTTGAAGTTTTAATTCAGAGGAACCAAATCTGTCCTTGACATCAACATGAATGCTTGCATTGCTTATGTTCATATCACTGTTATTGAATAAATTATCTTCACCTGAATACAAACTCCAGGTGATTTTACTCGCAGGAGGATCACTTTGGCAGCTGAACCTGTAGCCGGCATCACTTCTGCCAAAGGTAAGATTGACTGACAGGTCTTTCCTCACCTTGAACAGCCCTAATGAGCAGACTTTATCAAAATTGATAAGTAGATAGCTGTTTGACAGTTTGCAAACATATGGTCCAGTGTTATATTCAGTGATATTCAAAACATGTAGCTTTTTACCATCAAATGTGTTAATTTCATAATTTGTCCACTTTGCAGTACCAACACGATCTGGTACATGACATTCCATGGTAATATCTTCTCCCTTCAAAACTGTCAGTCCATTAGTTGATGTGCAGTACTGTGATCTATTTCTGCTCCTATAGTCCAACTCTGGATAAACTGTAACCTTTACACTGCTGGATATGCACATCCCAAGTGAGTCACTTTGTACAAAACATGCACAACATGTGAGATAATCTATCCCAGCTAGTGGCACTGAAGGTGTTGTTATTGTAATGGTGTTTCCATGATGATCAACAATTCTGTTCTTAAATGTCTCTACAAGTACACCACCATTATCATCAACAAGAGTCATTAAGTCGTCATTACATAGCACGGAAGCGTTTGCCAGATTATAATTAGTAGTGGTGATTACGCATACCACATCTTTACTTTGTCTTCCATACAAAACATACTGACCCTCCCCATTTTTGATTCCATCTAATGTAATACTGACCAATGGATAGTTAGCATCAGGGAGACCAAGTGATCTTTGAACTAACCCTACACAAGTTATAATCATTAAACAATTCCACATCATGGAGAGTTCAAACATGCCACAAAATAGCAGGAGTAAAATATCATGCACGAGGGAAAGCCTTCCTTGTGTTAAGGAACCTTATGATTACTTGTTAATTAGATTCCTTATAAAACTTTGGGAAGCTGAAATAATATTGTATATTCCTTGGTGTTCCTATAACAGTCATCAATGGATATAAAAGCAACAATATGATACTTTAATACTGTTTTTAATATTGTTTACAGTAGTTAGAGGAATGTGTCTTGCCAAGAGAAAAGCATCTCGGATTCACAAATGTTACAAAATGTTCCACTTCTGCAACCAATTTATCCATTATTTGGAGCAGAAAAAATGCCAACAAAGAGAAGTCACTGTCCAGGGTATTCAGAGTATCATTTGATAAAATAACCTCTTTCTGATATCTTTATGGATTCAAAATGATGTGCAAAAATTGGCTAAATTTCAAGAGAAAAATCTTATGAATTCAAATGTGAATATCTAAATCTCAGATTATCCTGTTTTCAGTTTATCCTGTTTTCAGATTATCCTGTTTTCAGATTATCCTGTTTTCAGATTATCCTGTTTTCAGATTATCCTGTTCTCAGATTATCCTGTTTTCAGATTATCCTGTTTTCACATCAATCAGGAAACACAATCTGAAATCTATTAGCTGTAAACCAGTTTCTTTCAAAGATGAGAATACTTTGCAAAGCTAAACTAAATGTTGATATTGTGTGTTCATTGGTGTTCCAATAAAAACATTCATAAATAATGCTTTAAAAGAGACAATAGGACACTTTAATCATGATCTTTGTCATGTTAAGAGCAAACTTAAGAATGTGCATTACAAGAACCAATACATATCCAACACTACAAAATGGCTCATGCACTCATGTATCAATTATCCCTTTATCTGTGGCAGAAACATACCTAAAGTATGTAAATTGATATGCCATAAAATCATAAATACCACTGAGGCTGTTTAAGAGATTAGGGTTAGGGCTAGGGAAAACGATTTGCCAACTAACAATTGAAATGAAAATCTAAAGTATATATTTTTCAAACCCAAGTAAATTTTCAAGTTTTCTAAAAGACTTTGATTTGTGTTTGTTGTTGTGTTTACAATGCTTGTGCTATTATACGGTACACAGACACTCTCCAGCATGTTTGTATGTTGTGTTTACAATGCTTGTGCTATTATACGGTACACAGACACTCTCCAGCATCTTTATGGATCCAGGATTACACAATAAGTTGTGTATAAAATTCCAATACAAAAGCAGATAAAATCAAACACAAATATTCAAAACTGGAATTGCCATGTTTCCATAGTAACCAGTATGGTCAATAAAATTTCCAGATTGATTGAATATATATTCAATGAACATTCATGTACTGACTGACCATTAACAGTTTGAAGAAAATTAACAATTAAACAGACAAAATAAAATCAATAGATTAGCCTGGAAATATTTAGAGTTTAAACTTCATGGGTCTTCCCATGCACATCACATGCTTAAATCTCCACTCTGAAGAGTATGTTGCACACTTAAACTTTGCTGCAACATTTGTACAATGTACTGTTAAACATTCAGTTCAAGTTACAAAGGCTTGGTTATGAGCTGTAAGTTCTTCTTGTTTATCCTGTGATAAATATAATTTGTTTGATTTTTGTAAAACAATTCCTATGTAAAACTATGATTCCATCTGAATCCAAAAGGCAAATGATAAAATAAAATTATAGGAAAATGGTAGCACAACAATAGTTTTATCCACTACACCTTTTCACGTCACTAAATGTAAACCACTCAGAAATGATGTTTGAAGAAAATGAACAATTAAAAACAAAAAAAATTGATGAACCTGGAAATATTTTAAGTTTTAGCTTCATGAGTCTTCCAATGTATAATCACATCACATGCTTAAATGTCTGCTCTATATTCACATGAAGAGCATGTTGAACACTTATACTTGGCACAGCATTTGTACAATGTAATGTTGAACATTCAGCTCAGGTTACGAAGGCTTGGTTATAAGCTTAATTTGTTCATTTCTTCTTGTTTTTATCCTGCAAACTAATCAATGATAAACATCCTTCTATTTATATTTCTCCAATGTTAAACTATTACTCCATCTGAATGTAAAAAGCAAATGATAAAAGAAAATGAATAGAAATATGGTAGCACAACAAAACTTAATTTCCCTTTGAATATATTTTCTCACTAAGAACATCCACTCCATATTTTAGTCACTAAATATTACTTCAAAATAATCCACTCATAAATGCGCTCATTATTTGCAAAGATAAACAAAGCAACTATCCATTTCAAAGTGAAGACTTTGAAAATTCTGGAAACTACGAGTAGAAAAGTATCAAATACAAGCCAACTGAACCACATCTGTACATCTTCTAAAACAAAGTATAAATGCACCGACAGTTGTATTGAACATCAGCCCAGCCCATAAAACATGCAGAAGTGAAAGTGGAAAGTTACTGCAATATTTAATGTTTTAAAGGAATATTCGTATGGAGTTTTATTTTTTGATATAGATAGAGAAAAATTTTACAAACAAAGTGGTGAAAAAAGCTATGTTAATATCTTATTCCATTTAGAACTTACAAAATTTTAAAGTATTCTTGAATGTGGACAAAAGTGACTGATTGGCAACATCTGTGATGTCATAGAGACATTTTCAACAAAATATCTTTTGTATTTCTCTAAAAATGATATAGATTTTTTTCTCATGGTAAATGTGATGTACACCAAGAAAAAAACAAAATGTTTTCTTGTAAATTATATATTCCACCCTATCTCTCTATAATGAACCAAAAATGCTGTTCGATAATGTAAAAAAAAGTGTAATAAAATTTATAAGAAATACATAAGAACTGTGCTGGAATTGCCTTGATGACATCACCAAGCTGAAGGACATATACTGTACAAGGTGTTTTTAAGAATATTTTTCTACTTTTTAAATTGTTATAACTTTCACCACTTTGTTTCTACAAATTTTCTCTATCAAACATGAAAAAAAAGAAAATCCATGGGACTATTCCTTTAAGTAGACTTGTTTATAGTTTATAAGTAATTATGACCTTTGACATATTCTCTTCAGTAAAATGACATAACGGAATACACGATACACTACACCAAAATAAAACACAGGTTCAGTTAAACAACTAGTGGTCAAGAAGAGTCTTTACAGTACATCTGATGAAATATTAGGGCTGTTACTATACGGGTAAATCAGATATCGAACATCGAGGACAAAAAAATTGTGAGATATCACCATATCGCAGTATCTATGTTATGATTATAAATATCACATGATGAAATAACCATCCTTATGACGAATGGTCCATCAATCATTCATGGGTTTTGCACAAAGTCCTCCCAAGCATATAATGTATATTTCTATTTAGGCTCTGTCAAGGACTAATTTGATTCGTATCACTAAACAGCAGTTATGTGGCTTGAGCCCAAGATAAATGACCTATTGTGTACAGTGTAACAGTAGCTGGTTGCTAACAAGTGAACTGTGAATAGACTATATGAAGATGTTATCAGTTAAGAAGGTATAGATTACCCCTGTGTTGTGTATGGTGTAACAATAGCTGGATGCTAGTCAATGAATTGTGAAGAGTCTCTCAGCTTGAATGGTGTGGATTACCCCTGATTTTGAGAAAATCAGGGGTGTCGCGTTGGAGGGGTCTAAGGGCCAAAAATTCTTAATGACTTTAATGACGATATATCACCATATCGCGATAACTATGTTATAATTATAAATATTGCAATATATCACCATATCACAATACCTATGTTGTGATTATTAATTTTGGAAAACTGCTAAGGTTTTCAGCATGCAAATTTCATTTATTACATAAAACACAAAATTAAAGGATTATTCCAGTAGTCAAGCATGTTCATCTTATAAGAAAGAGGACTTTAAAAGAAACAAAATGGTGAAGAAAGCTTTCAAAAATCTTATTCCGTTAAGGAGATATTTAAGTTTAAAGTTTGTTATTATTTCTGTAGAAACGACTGAAATCAGACTTTTTGTGAGGTCACAACTTCAGATTCATCAAAGTCTTTATGTATTTTAAAGAAAGTTTATTTAAATATTTCACTATTTAAATTATTTTTTCTCAAACTTTCTTTCTTCAGGTGGCATGTTATGAATACCCTTCCTAGATTCAGTTTTACTACTTTTTTGACATATCCCACTGTTTTTAAGCCACAAAATCACAAGACAAAATATGAAAGAATACATAAAGATTGAGGAATCTGAGGCTATGACATTAACAACTAGCCTGATTTCAATCGTTTCTACACATATGATACCAAACTTTAAACTTAAATATCTCTTTAATGGAATAAGATTTTTGAATGCTTTCTGCACCATTTTGTTTCTTTTTAAGTACTCTTTCATATAAGATAGACATACTTGACCCCTGAACACATCCTTTAATATCTCCTTGACGGAATAAGATTTTGCAATGCTTTCTTCACCATTTTGTTTCTTTTTAAGTCCTTTTTCATACAAGATAGACATGCTTGACCCCCGAACTAATCCTTTAATATCTCCTTGACGGAATAAGATTTTGCAATGCTTTCTTCACCATTTTGTTTCTTTTTAAGTCCTCTTTCATATAAGATAGACATGCTTGACCCCTGGACTAATCCTTATAAGGAAGCATAAAAGATTCAGATTTGCTGCAAATATTCAATTAAAATCTCATTCATTTGAAATGTTTCTGAAATTCTGTTTCACAAATTGTTGCTTTAACATGCAGTTTACATGGGGAATGGCATATCATGATATGATCAGGGTATTTTTGATCTCATGCACAAAGCAATATCTCTGATATTACAATAATCGATATCATAACAGCCCTATGAATTATTACATTCCTCAGATGTAATTCTGCTGTGGTAAAGTACCAAACTTGACAATCACTTTGCAAAGATTAACAGGGTTGCAATTTCATTGACAAACAAATACTAGATCATGGACAGCTTTAGATGACTGGTGTGTGACTAGATGGCTGGTGTGTGACTAGATGGCTGGTGTGTGACTAGATGGCTGGTGTGTGACTAGATGGCTGGTGTGTGACTAGATGGCTGGTGTGTGACTAGATGGCTGGTGTGTGACTAGATGGCTGGTGTGTGACTAGATGGCTGGTGTGTGACTAGATGGCTGGTGTGTGACTAGATGGCTGGTGTGTGACTAGATAACTGGTGTGTGACTAGATGGCTGGTGTGTGACTAGATGGCTGGTGTGTGACTAGATGGCTGGTGTGTGACTAGATGGCTGGTGTGTGGCTAGATGGCTGGTGTGTGACTAGATGGCTGGTGTGTGACTAGATGGCTGGTGTGTGACTCGATGGCTGGTGTGTGACTAGAAGGCTGGTGTGTGACTAGAAGGTTGGTGTATGACTAGATGGTTGGTGTGTGACTAGAAGGCTGGTGTGTGACTAGAAGGCTGGTGTGTGACTAGAAGGCTGGTGTGTGACTAGAAGGCTGATGTGTGACTAGAAGGCTGGTGTGTGACTAGAAGGCTGATGTGTGACTAGAAGGCTGGTGTGTGACTAGAAGGCTGGTGTGTGACTAGAAGGCTGGTGTGTGACTAGAAGGCTGGTGTGTGACTAGAAGGCTGGTGTGTGACTAGATGGCTGGTGTGTGACTAGATGGCTGGTGTGTGACTAGAAGCATTCTTTGTTCCTGTTTGAGCCAGTGATGCTCTGATATACAAACACTACTAATATCATGGGGAGTGCAGTGGCGAGCCTAGTGCTTAGGGCATCCATTAGTTGTTCTGCTCCTTAAAGTTTCAAACAGTAAGACCCGACTTGATACATAACCAGGTGGGGTCAGATTTTTCCTCTTTATTATCTATTTTCTGAAAACCTTAGTTGTTGTGGAAGTTAGAGCTGAGTATTATATTAGCAATGGATGAAGTCCTTATTGTGTGGTTATTTTGATTAGGATAAAGTGGTCTCACTATTTGCTACAGTAAGTTTGTGGTTATGATTTGCTGGAACAAATTTTCAAGGAGAAGGAAACGTCATGAGTATTGTACTGAAAAGTTACCAGGATCGAATCTCAGCCAGGACGCTGTGCTGTCCTTGAGTAAAACACTTTATCGCATTTGCTCTAGTTCACTCAGCTGTGAAATGAGTTCCAGCACTGCTGGGAAGTTGACTTGCGGTAGACTTGTGTCCCATCCAGGAGGAATAAGTATTCTCAATCGCTTAGCACAATGGGAACCGTGTATAAGCACAGGCTCTATATACCCTTGTGGCTTGATAGAATTTAATTTGAAGTGCAATTATTTGTAATCAACGGATTCATTTCACATTATAAAACACGCCCTTAAGTCTTCGACATGCAAATCTAGTGCGTCACAAGAGTAATCACAAGCTTGAGACTAAGAATTTAACAACTTACTGCAGTCACACAAGACTGAATAAATATTTCCCTTTCCATTGGAGAAACATAAGTGACAAAAATAACAATTTCAGCACAGAAACTTCATCGAAGGGATAGAAAGTGAAAGGTTGATATTTGTGTAGAATCTATAATCAATGGTGCACTGCATAAGACTTTTACCAGGAAACTTAATTCAGTGCTGGTGAGTTCTTTCTATCAGCGTACATTAATAGCAGATATCTTAAGTACAAAGTTCAGTAGCTACAATGGTCTTAAAAAAAGAGAAAATTGCTTAGATATAAAGAGTAACTTTCCTTTGTAACTGACAAGTGTTGTATTAATAAAGATTACTGTTGAGGCGGGGTGTTTAAGTGCATATTTAATGCACGGGAAAAAGGCTTTGGCCCGATTGGAATGACCCAACTTTAGATTGTTTAAAATGCATAAAAAAAAATAGTTTAAAAACTTTAAAATAAATAAAAAACAAGAAGTTTACAAATATTTTTTCACTTTGTTAAGAAATTCACCTGTTGTAAAAATGGACTAAACCAAATACTCAAGGTCATGCATTACAATAATTTACTGCATAGATCATGACAATGTATGGATCATGACAATGCACAGATCATGACAATGCACGGATCATGACAATGCACGGATCATGACAATGCACGGATCATGACAATGCACGGATCATGACAATGCACGGATCATGACAATGCACGGATCATGACAATGCACGGATCATGACAATGCACGGATCATGACAATGCACGGATCATGACAATGCACGGATCATGACAATGCACGGATCACGGATACATTCAGTGAATATTCATGTACTAACCATTTACAGTTTGAAGAATATTAACAATTAAACAGACAAAATAAAAGCTATGGATTAGCCTGGAAATATTTAGAGTTTAAACTTCATGGGTCTTCCCATAACATCACATGCTTAAATCTCCCACTCTATATTCAAATGAAGAGTACGCTGCACCTTCAACACCATGTCTCCTTCACTATCAGTTGATGGTCTTGGAGGGAGAAAGTGCTACCATGACATGCCATATGCCAGGACATGTTGGTGAGGTGAAGAATTGGACTTGTGTCAAATACAGAAATAGATTAGGGAATTTCCAAAGAAAAGTGACTGAAATCAAGCAATTTAATGTAGTCCAAGTGCCAGAATAATTGTATTTCTGAAGTCAAAGAAGTCAACCATTATCATAGTATATGGAGTGAGAGTGTGATCCAAAGTCATGAAATTGACCATGTAAAAGGCTTCTCTCATAGTTTATATATATATATATATATATATATATATATATATATATATATATTTACCCGCTAAGCGTGAGGGGGATATTTACTGAGAGTTATACTTACCTTCCATGCTATAATATGCAATCTGGTCACACGACCTGATTCTAACGCACTTCTAACCGAACCTAAAAACGCAGTAACCAGCCAAGCCCTGACCTCCATAATACCTCTGTACCACCTCACTCAACATTCCACCGAGGCCTGAACGAGAGGGGAGGCGGGCGGATGCATGGAAGGTAAGTATAACTCTCGTAAATATCCCCGCCACGCTTAGCGGGTAAATTTACTTCAAGTTATACCTTACCTTCCATGCTATAATATGCAATCAGATTGCAACCGAGGATAGGAAGGAAGGGAGTTCAGATCGCCGCACATTTTTTTTTTTTTTTTTGGCTGGTACGAAAACTCACACGAACCGAATCCCGTTTAAAGGACGAAATTCCTTCACCTCGGAAGGATAAAAGACCTCAAGAGTGGGAGGAACTAAAACATAGGAAACCACGGCGAGGTACAGTCAAACCGAACAAGGCACCATTCGTTGACAGTAACGGAGGCAAACCTCGAAAGAACCTGGCGTAAAGCCCAGAAAAACAAGCCAACCGGAAGAGCGTTTGGACACAATTACAGCAAAGTGTCCACGCAAAAACGCCACAAGCCACACGGATTCGCCCACGAGACAGAACCGGCGAGGAAACTACGATTGGGAACGGCGTGTACCAATGAAAACGAATTGAAGAAATCCCGGACAAGGGAAAAATTCGTTAGCGCATAACGCGTAAGAGCTAAAGTTAGCGGGGAACACGAACGCCGAAAAGTGAGTCAGACCAAAAACAAGAGAAAAACCGCAAAAAGCGGTTTCTCGAACGCCGCACGAGAGATCCGTGAAAAGAGGTTATGCCCGAACCCGAGTGCATACCGGCCGTTCTATGAACAGTTCAGACTACTTTAACAGAAAGCCACTGGATGATCTATCGGAGGAAAATGTCACATGACACACTACGAAGAGATCTCCCAGAACTCACCAGTGGTCGCAAGTCAAAGACCGTAGACCCCACCGAAAAACCCTGGTGGATAGCTGCAAGGTATCCCAGAGCTCATGACGGAACTATGACAAAAATCGTCCCTGACCCGAGGCTCGTGCGTGAAGCCTGCAAGGTCTCGAGCAGCCAAAGTTCGCCCTGCGCCGAGGCGAAAAAAGGTCAAGTACCCGTCCAAGTTTCCGACAGAAGGGGTCACAAGAAAAGTGCCCCGACCTTGATCAAGCCCCGTCGGCACCGGCGGTGATATCTGACGGTGAAAACCGTGGCGGTTGCGGGACCGCGTAGCTCCAGGCCACGCCTACCAACAGCGAAACTTGTCTAAGAAGTTGACTGGAGAAAGTGTTAACGCATTACTCGATAGTAACAACCTTGAAACCGCGGAGCCTACGGCTCTGGCGCGAGAAAACGAATACCGTATGTCTGTACGGGCAGTTAAGTAACATGCCGTAAAACCGCAAGGAAGCAGCTGTAAGGTGTTAAAGTATGGAAGGAACCATACGTGCGTTGTTGGTAATAGCTACCCCAAACGTAAGGTTGTCTACCAAAAGGCCACCTATGGTCAAGAAAAATATCCTTCATGGAGGTAATATTGACAAGTAGGGGGTAACGTACTACGTCAACCGTATGAGTCATAAACCCCAACACTGGGGTAGAAATCACGAAAGAGGTGGCGTCCTGTGTATACTACACGGACCGTTAAACACCCTGCACCACGGAGCGGAAAAGCGGCGTGGCTACTGGGGACTTACGCCGTACAAAGTCACGCAACCCGTTAAGTATAATAGATCCGTTATGGGTCTACAAAGGCGTCAGCATGACAAGTAAAAACCACGAGTCCACCGCCAACAATGTCGTTGTGCACCACGGAGCAAAAGCTCGTGGCTACGCGAGGGGGACAACTGGTACTGGTGCGTGTCTCGAACGGCGTAGCGATCAGTACCAAAGGACCATCTAGGTCCACGATAGCGTGAACGCATGCTACACCTGTAACGTGAGTCGTTATCTCATTATACCTCTATTCACCACGGGGCCACCGAGTAAGTGGCGGCGCGGGGAAGAAGTACACAGCACGCAGCGTTCCGTTGAGAATAGGTAAAATATATATAAACTGAGGCTGTAAGAAATACGGAGGAGTTCACGTGCCACGCAAGCTATCGAGTCGTAAACTGAGTTTGTTCCATCACGGAGCTCGAAACCGGTAGCTGCGTGGGGAAGAGGGGACGACCGTCGTACTCAGTACGTGTCCCGGTAAGAGAAACGGCCGCGAACGCAGTAGTTCATGGCTACTGGTCCTCTACCACACAGCCGCGCCGCTGGTATAGGCCGTTAACTCCGTTTGTATAAAATCACTCACAGCCGCGAAGCCGGGCGGCTACGCTGCGTGGGGACTGCCGTCGAACGCTAAAAACGCCCCAGCAAGAAAAGACGACCGCGAACACTGCAACACGCCGCTAACGGCCGCAATATCCCGTTCCGATACCGGGTTTATCGACGTTGCACGTAAAACCGCGTTAATATCTGTAGAATGTGAGCCGAGGGTCTCGTTCGACGCAAGAATCACATTCAGAGTAGTTTGAACGGTCGGGAACTACGTAACATGGAGGGAATAGCTCGTGATGGTATGCCTCCGTAGAGAAGGAAATCTTATCACCCGAGCGCTAGGCCTCGAAACCCGAAAGCAAGCGCTAACACGCGACGCATCCTGGGAGCGTGGCGTCGACAAACGGGACTCGCCTCGTGTCCATGAACTGGTGAAAAACTATGCGGAACCGTGGCGTTCAACGCGAAAAATCTCACCAAGTACAAGTCAGCTCACACGGACGTGGGGATCTCGAAACTAACGGGTGTGACGTCGTTGTGCGTTACCTTGCTGTAGAACTAAGCAGCACTACAGACCCAAACGTCATCCCATGCCCCGGACGGAGCCGCCAAGTTGTGTTACGGACCCGTGCGGGGCAGAAACAAGCCGTGGGGGCCGTATGGAACCGATATCGAGCCATACGGACCCTAATGGACCCGTGCAAGGAATCCAATGGCTCTACAACTAGCCGTAAAAAGGGGACTAACTCACGTAAGACCCGTGGGCGCCGCCTCTTGTTGGCCGACGGTCCCATCGCGGAACCGAGGACCACAGCGGTGTACACGGATTTGAACAAGTCGATAACACCAAAGCGCAACCTAAGAAGCGTTTACATCGCGGCGACCGCAGGACAGTCAAGGCGCGTAACGCACCGACACTAGGGACCTGCCCGTCGTGTCGATGATATAGGCGCAAAACATCGCGGAACTGTGACGTTCAACGCGAAAATCCTACAGAGGCAGTTCACACGGCCGTGGGACAGCGTAGCTATGACCAAGCAGCTTCCTAGCTAGCGAACTCAACCGGGTTCATCGTACGCAGTGCACGTTATCCCATTGCAAAAACTCCGAAGTCGTACAGGCCCGTGCGGTCTAGAGAAGCGTTTGCACGCTATGCAAAGCGGGACCTCTGAGGTGCGTAACGCACCGGCCTTTCGGAGGCCTGTCCTCCGTGCCTCGATACTGGTGAAAGTAATTGCGGAAATGTAACGTTCAACGCGGGATAATCGTATAAATGGTGTTCACATGATCGTGGAACTGCGTAGCTAATGGCCACGGAACCATGAATAGAATAGCTCTCACGGCGCTATACTACTTGTGAAGATTATCACTTGTCACCTGGCCACATAGCTCGTAGCTAGCGGGTGCATATCCGGGTAAATCGCGTCACGATGTGCGATATCCCGTTACAAAACTCGGAGCCGTGCGCATCCGAACACCGGAGCCGCACGCTCTCGGTCGCACCTTGAAAAATACCGGTCGCGGTGGAGTCTGTGCTCCGACCACGCCGCTGGAACCCAATCGCTGCAAAGAGTACCACGAATGGACTCGCAGCATAATCTGCACGCCGTAACGCGTGAGATGGATGTGACCGAGCGTAAAGCAAAGAAGCGTTATCACGCTATGCCGGGTCATCAAGGGTGTGTAGAGCATCGACGCCCGAGGACCTGTCCTCCATGTCCATGATACTGGTGAAAATAATTACGGAACGGTAATGTTCAACGCAGACAATCTTAATTGCGTTCACACGAAGTCGTGGAATTGCGTAGCTAATGGCTACGGGACCAAGAAGAAAATAGCTGTCCTGATACTTCTTGTAAAGAAAGTCATCTGTCACCTGACCACGAGCGTAGTAGCTAGTGGGCGATAACCAGGTGAACCGTGCAGTGTACGTTATCCCATTAGAGATAAGTTCCGCTCACTGGAGCCGCCAATGGAAGCGAAAGGACCCGTGAACGCGACCGTGGACTCGTATGGAACCGTGCGGACCCGTAAATACGGGCCGCGGAACCGTCCAATGGAACCGTAAACACGGACCGTGGAACCGCACGGACCCGTAAACATGGGCCGTGGAACCGTATAACTGTCGTAGCCGTTGGCTCGGGACCAAGAAGAAAAATAGCTGTCTCAATGCTATACTTCCGGATGAACCGTGCACGGTGTACGTCTTTCAAGAGGCGCCCCGCTAGGAGTGGGGCGCCCCGCCTCCTGGCTTTGGACCTGGGTGGCGGTGGGGAGACGAAGAGGGCCTCTCAGACCGTTGCTTCTCCACTTTCTCCGCCGCTCTTTAAAAGTACCGGTCGCGGTGGAGTCTGTGCTCCGACCACGCCCCGCTAGATCCCAATCGCTGCAAAGAGTACGGGATTTGACTTCGCAGCATAATCTGCACGCGTAACACGTGAGATGGATGTCACCGAGCGTAATTTAAAGAAGCGTTTGCACGCCACGCATCACGAGACATCCTGGGTGTGTAAAAACATCGACACTCGGGGACCTGTCCTTCATGTCCATGATACTGGTGAAAATAAATACGGAACTTGTAACGCTCAACGAGACAGTCTTAATTGCGTTCACACGAGCCGTGGAACTGCGTAGCTAATGGCTACAGGACCAAGAAGAAAAATAACTGTCAATGCTATACTTCTTGTCAAGAATGTCACCTGTCACCTGACCACGTAGCTAGTGGGCGATAACCGATTAAACCGCATGCGATGTCGTGAACCCGTTAAATACGGACCCGTGTAAACACGGGCCGCGGAACCGTCGAATGGAACCGTCCGCCCGTAACAACGGGCCGCGAACCGTATGGAACCGTCCGCCCGAATAACGGGCCGCGGAACCGTATGGAACCGTCCGCCCGTAACAACGGGCAGCGGAACCGTCCGCCCGTAACAACAGGCCGCGGAACCGTATGGATCACGGAACCGTCCAATGGAACCGTCCGCCCAGTAACAACGGGCCGCGGAACCGTATGGACCACGGAACTGTCCGCCCTGTAACAACGGGCTGCGGAACCGTATGGAACCGCCGCCCGTAACGGGCCGCGGAACCGTATGGAACCGCCGCCCGTAACAACGGGCCGCTGAACCGTGCACGACCGCCCAATGGAACCGTCCGCCCGTAACAACGGGCCGCGGAACCGTATGGAACCGTCAATGGAACCGTCCGCCCGTAACAACGGGCGCGAACCGTATGGAACCGCCCAATGGAACCGTTAGCCCGTAACAACGGGCCGCGGAACCGTATGGAACCGCCCAATGGAAACGTTAAGCCCCGTAACAACGGGCGCGGAACCGTATGGAACCGTCAATGGAACTGTTAAGCCCGTAACAACAACGGGCCGCGGAACCGTATGGAACCGTCCAATGGAACCGTTCGCCCGTAACAACAGGCCGCGGAACCGTATGGAACCGTCCAATGGAACCGTTCGCCCGTAACAACGGGCCGCGAACCGTATGGAACCGTCCAATGGAACCGTTAAGCGCCCGTAACAACGGGCCGCGAACCTTATGGACTCACGGAACCGCCCAATGGAACCGTTCGCCCGTAACTTTTTACGGGCCGCGGAACCGTATGGACTCCGGAACCTTATGGAACTGTCCCTGAACTCACAACAACCGGCGCGCAGCCGTTACAAGGGTTGTGGAGTCGACAGGGACTGTCCAATGGAACCGCTTGGAACCGTGTTTACAACTTAGGCGACGTTCGTAACGCCCTAAGAGGTTCTCTCTCTCTCTCTCACTTACCGTTACGGAACCGTCCAATGGAACCGTTAAGCCCGTAACTTTTTACGGGCCGCGGAACCGTATGGACTCCGGAACCTTATGGAACTGTCCCTGAACTCACAACAACCGCGCGCAGCAGCGTTACAAGGGTTGTGGAGTCGACAGGACTGTCCAATGGAACCGTTGGAACCGTGTTTACAACTTAGGCGACATTCGTTAACGCCCTAAGAGGATATCTCTCTCTCTCTCTTACCGTTACGCTCTAGGCGCAACGCCTCTAAGAGCGTAACCTTCTCAGTGAATCTCTTTATATATCTGAAAAGAGAAGAACATATATCCATGCGTACATACACAAATACGGCAAAGTAAGTATGATCTTACGGACACGCTAAAGAGAGACGAGGCCTAGCAGTCTAAACAGAACACCAAAACTCTCTTAAACAGAAAAAATTTACTGAAAAATAAATTTCTTAAGAGAAGAACGTAAGTCCAAGCGCATAAACCTAAACACGGCAAAGTAACTATGATCTTACGAACACGCTAAAGAGAGACGAGGCATAGCATTCTAAACAGAACAACAACACTTGCTTTAACAGAAAAAAATTTAAAACCAAAAAATTTTCTATCTGAAAAACTTTAGAAACCCGAAAAAACGATCCAACGTAATGACTTTACTAGCGCCGGGTAGCGTGGGAAACACCAACCACTGTGTACTTGAGGTCTGTAAAGATAAAAAGGAAAGATTATTTTCCCTGTAATTACGTCGTCGGAGAGACCCACCCACGTCTCTCCGACACCCCAAGTTCAATCCTGAAAATTAAATATTTTATCTCCAAACTGTGTGAGAAAAATAAAAATATTCATATGCTGTTAACGTGAAAACGAAAGTAAGCTCGCTAGTAACAACTGTAGCTCCCTAGAGTTGTTACAGGGCGACCCACATTTACCCAGCGGTGACTAAGACCCAATGCGCATGCGCCAAAATCGAAAAAGGAAATTGGCCTAATGCATACGAGAAGGTGTACTGAAATATCCTAACGTGTTAAACACTATACATAGTATAACGCTAGGGTCACCTCGAGGCGGTGGGGCTAAGGGAGAAAAGACTAATTCCGGGCGAGAGGTCCCCAGACAGGCACAACCTGTGCTCTAGGACCTAAAACACCCACCACGAGAGTAGGACGCTCTCGAACTAGCCACTCGCTATGTACGAATGGAGACAAAAACCCGCTATCCTAAGTGTAGGCTACACGGGTAAAGTCATGTAGGTCGGCCGAAGAAATCTCGGACCCATGGCTATCTCACCCTTCTCTCAGAAGACTTGAAAAGGCGAGCCAGATGAGAACGGGCAGCGTAAAAACCCTTCAGGTAGAAGCTGCCGAAGAGAAAAGAGTTAGAAAGGTTAATTAAAAATAAAATAAAAGTGACCAGTTTTCAGCGATGTGAAACAAACGCGCTGAAAAAGAGTGTGGTGGTACAGAGGTATTATGGAGGTCAGGGCTTGGCTGGTTACTGCGTTTTTTAGGTTCGGTTAGAAGTGCGTTAGAATCAGGTCGTGTGACCAGATTGCATATTATAGCATGGAAGGTAAGGTATAACTTGAAGTAAATATATATATATATATTGAGCAGATTATTGCTGTTGGATGTACAAAAAATTGTGGAAGGACGATAAATCATGCACTTTAAAATTGAAATGACTTAACAAATGATAACTTCACTTATTAATTTCAATAATGAGAACTCGGTACATATTTTTATGCTTGCAATTAGGCTGTGATTATGCAAAATGGCATGTAATCCCGAGTCAGTAAAGTATGTAGATTGGTGAGATCACGCTATGGGGAATTAGATGGTTCAGGTCGGTGTTGAGACAGCAGCGAAGACACACCGTGAGTTACACATGCTGAGCAAAGATGTATGAATGTCTAAGCCAGATTAATTGAAGAATACCAGCTTCCTGAATAGAAGTATATCGCAGGATAGGGCAAAAAGAGGGGTTATAGAACATTTACAGTATAGTTAGTAGTGGCCCCACCCCCATAAGAAAAATATCCCACCCAAACTACTCAAACTGCAAGACTTCTGCAGACTTCACCCTTTGGACCCTACCCACTCAGGTGCATGAGGTTTATAATAATTGTAAGTTTAAAACGGGAGAGATTCGGACATGAATGCGACAATGGAATAGAACAAATTGATGTTATTATGAGAGGGATTGTTAATGGGAGTGGTTGGGCTTGGAAAATGGAAATGTCAAGGCAAGTGGGTGTGGTCTGGTAAGTGGGTGGTAGTTGAGGTACAAACGGCTAAGAATTTAACAGGTGCAGGATTGGATAAATAGAAGAGGCTTAGCCATATGGGAGGAGCTGTGTCATTTTGGGAGGGTGGTGTCTCTGGGTTGTTATAGAATGAAGTCGTAAATCAAAAGGCGGGATGGGCTTGGAATATGAGAGGTTGGGCATATAGTTCAACCTGTGGAATGGTGGGAATGATTCAACCTCCCATAGGGTTGGGTTTTGCCTATTATAGAGTTAGGAGGGGTGTGGCATATAAGGAGGGGGGAAAATTGTCATGTGAGAGGATGGAATGGTTTTTGAATGGAAGGGGCTTAGCTTCAGGAAAGGTTTGGCCTATGGGATGGTGGGTGTGGTATATCCTTTGGGTGTGTCAGCATAGTGCAGCCTCTGGGATGATGGTGTGTGGTATATACAAGAGGTGGGAGGGGTTTATCCTATATGAGGGGGATGACTTAATTTGTGGGAGGGAATGGCATTAAGGATGGCTTAAATTGTGATGGGAATAGATGTGTTATATTTGCTTAGGGTGGGGTTTTGCCTATGAGAGAGTGGAGGGTGTGGCCTAAAAGAAGAGAGGACTTGGTTAGTAGGAAGGTGTGGCCTATCTTGGTTTTAAGGAGGGTTTGCCATGTGAAAGGATGGAATTGGTGGGAGGTCATTGATATAGAAAAGTTAGTGGGGAGTGGCTTCGTTTATGGGGCGGGAAGGGTTTGGCATCTTTCTGTGGGAGTGCATAGTTTGTGGCTTATGTGAGAAGTGGGAGTGGCTTAATCTATACAAGGCTTAATCTATACGAGGGGGGAGGACTTGGTCTGGGAGGTTCACAATTGTATCTTGGCTTGTGGGCAGATTGGGCATATGAGAAGGCAAAAGGGGATGGAGGATGGGAGGGCCTTATTCTAGGAAATATGTAAGATTATGCTGTAGGAGGGGCTTTGGTCTATGGGAGAGTGTGCGAGTCCTGGCATGTCGGAGGTTGAGTGAGTTTAGGCTTATTGGGTGGGGGGAGGGGGAGTTGTGAAAGGTCAGCAGGCCCTTGCTTATAGGAGTCTTGATCTATGAGGCTTGACAAAAGCGATGACGTCAGATGGTGGGAGGGCTCAAACTTAGGAAACCATTGTCACTTTATTTAAAATGCCACATTTATGGAAAGCACAAATGGAGTTTGTGTTCCAAGTGGTGCATGTTGGTGCAAAAAGGTAACTGTCAAAAATGGTGATTTTTTTTTGGACTGAATTGAGGGTGGGTCATTTGATCTATCTTGACTGCCTATATTGTTGACTTATATGAATCAGTTTTTGCTTATGAGGATGGGGTGAATGGCATGGAAAGATGTATGGCATGGAAAGATGTATGGCATGGAAAGATGTATGGCATGGAAAGATGTATGATTTTTAAAGATTGCAGATTTGGAAATATAAAACAACACATAAAACATGAGTGTTCATTCATTTTTGCAATGAAAATGTTTTGACAAAAAGTAGCATAAAAGAAGTAAAAGTTGACATACTTTTAAAGATTTAAGAAAACAAAGCCTATCAAAACTAATCACTGACTTTATCTACCAAGCAAACAGCAAGAAATAGAAAATAAAGATTAATCTCAAATGGACTTAGTCTAGCTTTTATTACTTTCTGTTCAAAGTCTTGATTTAATTAATCAGTGAAGAGTATTGTATGGGTTAAATTTGCATAATTATATAAAAACTATAAAGTCTCATTAAACATTAAACATAACAGTATTTTTCCACTTTCACCTCCACTTCAACTTATACATGGTGATGACAATGCACGGATCATGACAATGCGGATCATGACAATGCACGGATCATGACAATGCACGGATCATGACAATGCACTGATCATGACAATGCACGGATCATGACAATGCACGGATCATGACAATGCACGGATCATGACAATGCACGGATCATGACAATGCACGGATCATGACAATGCACTGATCATGACAATGCACGGATCATGATAATGCACGGATCATGACAATGCAAATACTCCATAGAAAAATTGATAACTAAAAGTTGAGTCACTTAAAACTGTTATAAAACGTTTTATACTTACACGAGCAGAGTAAGACGCAAAAGAGCCTATTTAAAATTAACTTTATTTTTAGAAAGGTTCAGTTTGTTTGTTTGATGAGGGCTTAACGGCACCACAACAACTAAGGTCAAATTGTGCCTAAGAGGTCAGATCATTCTAGAGGTAGGAAGTAAAGGAAACAGGGGGGAGAATAAAAGAAATTAAAGGACAAAAGGTCAGAAAGCTGTGATTGTGAGAGGAGGTGCATAGTTGAAACAAAAACAAAGTAGAGAGGGGGTGGAAGAGGAGAATTAAATATGGTTGTGGAGGGAGGCATGATGAAGGAAGGAGATAATTCTATGCGGAGGATTTTTCTGGAAGAACTCAGCGATTGAGTTGTAGGGAGCGAGGGAAGCTCTGCGATGGTTGTACAGGGGGCAAGCAAGGAGAACGTGATGGATTGTGAGGGTGCAATGGCAATTGTTGCAGAGGGGATAAGGGGAGCCAATAAGGAGGTGGGAGTGGGTGAGATGGGTGTGACCAATTCTAAGATGGGTAATATGAACGTTGTCAATACAAGAGAGGTTGTTGATGGTGACTTTGATCGGAATTGTGGGCTGGATGATGTGAAAGGTTCAGTGCTTCGTACATAGAAAGAGATTTCTCTGATGTCCCTTCTTCACAGAGTTGGAATTAATTTGCTGTGTCTCTTTCAAGTCTAACAGAAACTTGCAATAATCACTTTACGAGACCTAAAAATATCTCGGATACAGATGGCAAAGCATCAATATATCTCTCTTTGAATTTTCCACCTAATTAGTGGGGTAATTAGCGTGGGTTGACATTAAAGGGTCAGTCAGCATGTAATGAACTCACTACATCGAGTAGAGTGTATGACAAAGTGAGGCGGTGGTATAACCTCCCATGACAGACTAGCCCACCAGGTAAATCTTCCATGATTAAACCCTACATTAGTATCACATTTTCTTCTTCCGACAATTTGCATGGGTTGATATTAAAGGGTTAATCAGCTTGCAATTAATTCACCACAGAGATTGCATTGAGTAAGGTATGTGACAAAGTGAGGCAGTGGTGCTGTGGTGGTATAGCCTCCCATGATGGACTAGCCCACCATGCAGGTAAACATTCCATGATTAAATCCTACATGAGGACAGTAATATTTCTTTATTCTTCTTACAATTAGCATTGGTTGACATTAAAGGTGTAGTCAGCTTGTAATGAATTCACTACATTGAATAGAGAATATGACAAAGTGAAGTGGTAGTAGCCTCCCCCATGATGGACTAGCCCGCCAGTTAAGCTTTCCATGATTAAATCCTACATGAGGACAGTAACATTTCTTTATTCTTCTTACAATTAGCATTGGTTGACATTAAAGGTGTAGTCAGCTTGTAATGAATTCACTACATTGAATAGAGTACATGACAAAGTGACGCAGTAGTAGGCTCCCATGATGGACTAGCCCGCCAGGTAAACCATCAATTATTAAATCATACATGAGGAGAGTCACAATTGTTTGTATTCTTTCGACAATTAGCGTGGGTTGACATTAAAGGGGTAATCAGTCTGTAATGAATTCGCGTCATTGAATAGTAGGCTCGCATGATGGACTAACCCACCAGGTAAACCATCAATCATTAAATCATACATTGAGGAGAGTCACAATTGTTTTTATTCTTCCGTCAATTAGCGTGGGTTGACAACAAAGGGGTAATCAGCCTGTAATGAATTCACTTCATTGAATAGTAGGCTCCCATGATGGACTAACCCACCAGGTAAACCATCAATCATTAAATCATACTTTGAGGAGAGTCACAATTTGCTGTATTCTTTCGACAATTAGCGTGGGTTGACATTAAAGGGGTAATCAGCCCGTATTGAATTCACTTCACTGAATAGAGTACATGACAAAGTGAGGTGGTAGTAGGCTCCCATGATGGACTAACCCACCAGGTAAACCATCCATCATTAAATCATACATTGAGGAGAGTCACAATTGTTTGTATTCTTCCGACAATTAGCGTGGGTTGACATTAAAAGGGTAATTAGTCTGTAATGAATTCACTTCACTGAATAGAGTACATGACAAAGTGAAGTGGTAGTAGGCTCCCATGATGGACTAACCCACCAGGTAAACCATCCATTATTAAATCAAACATTGAGGAGAGTCACAATTTTTTGTATTCTTTCAACAATTAGCCTGGGTTGACATTAAAGGGGTAATCAGTCTGTAATGAATTCACTTCATTGAATAGAGTAAATGACGAAGTAAGGCAGTAGTAGCCTCCCATGATGGACTAACCCACCAGGTAAACCATTCATCATTAAATCATACATGAGGAGAGTCACTATTTTACCGACAAGTGGCATGGGTTGACATTAAAAGGTTAATCAGCCGTGGGAGAAAACTTGGAAAGATTTGCAGGAAATATCCTGTTAAATCTCCATTCAGTATTTTTGAACATATTCTTAAATTTCACTTTAGGTTTTTTATATATGCTTCACAATAGAAACCAAAAGTCCAAAATGAAGGTGCAGTTCCATTGGGATTAAAACCTAATCATGTAACCTGATGTTTCCAAAAAGCATTTGATAAGTTTCATTAGGCAGGCTCATAATGAAAACAAGAGCACTTGGTGTGGAGGGAAAGTGCGCCAGTTGGATATATTCTTGGTTAGTTGACAGGTCACAAAGAGTTGTTAATGGTGAAGTATCTTCATGGAAGAAGGTTACAAGTGGTTCACTGCATAATTAAGGGTTCTGTATTGGGTCTGCTTCTTTTCTTAATCTTCACTTATGATATTAATGTTTCCCTTGGCTCCAGGATTTGTAAATTTGCAGATGACACCAAGCTGTACAGGATTGTTAATGATGCTAGGGATTCTTCACTTTTGCAAACTGATCTGAATAAGTTAGTTTCTTGGTCCCAAACATGGCAGATGTCATTCAATGTTGATAAATGCAAAGTTATTCATTTTGGTCAGAACAATTTGGCTTTTGATTACTGCATGAATAATTCAAATCTTGGTTGTGTTGATCAAGAAAGGGACCTAGGTGTTGTCCTTACTAGCAATCTGAAGCCTTCTAAACAGTGGGCTTTAGCAGCTGCAAGGGCAAATAGGATGCTTGGTTTGATTAGAAGAAATTTTTGCTTTCTTGTAGAGAAGTTGTTCTTAATTTGTATAAGCAGTTAGTCAGGTCTCACCTTGAGTATGCTATTCAGGCTTGGAGTCCCTTGTAAGAAAGGATAAGTTCATTTTGGAGCAGGTTCAGCGAAGAGCCACTAGACTTATTTCCGAAGTAAGGAATCTCTGTTATGAATCTAGGTTGTTTCTTGGTTTGACCACGCTTGAGTTGAGAAGAGTACATGGCGATATATGATTCAGTTTTTTAAGTTCCTATCTGGTAGTGACGCTTTAACTTCCTGTTATTTCTTACATGTTGCAGCTAATCCTCATGTGACACGTGGTAACAGTTTGACCAAAGAGTTCTCACGGATAGATATTCAGCGTTTTAGCTTTTCGCAAAGAGTTGTTAATGAGTGGAATGGTTTGCCTGAGTGGGTGGTTTTGGGTGGTTAGCTCCAATTCTGTTCACAATTTTGAAGTCAACATTGAAGAGTTCTTTACTAACTCTGGGCATCTTTAATTTTTCATTTTTTGTCATGGTTGTGGTGGTGGTGTTAGTTTGGCTTTTTATGGGGTGACTATCCCTTCTTAGCCCGTAATCTTGTGATGTTAAGTTATGTTAACCTGTCACACAAACAGCTTAAAGTTTGTTCAAACATAGATTTTGCAACAGTTCATGATCAATTACAAGCTTACACAGTTGAAGACATCAACAGATTGTTAAAGAAACTAGAACATCAATGATGTAGTAGCTCAACATATATTTTGGGGTAAGTATAACCTTTTTTTTGGGGTGGGTACTTAACCCTTACTCTACCAAGGCTTTGAAAAATGTGAGCCCAAGTTCGTAACATTTTTTTTTTTTTTTTTCATATGCATTTTTGAAAACTTTCCTTTCATTTTCTTTCGTTACATGTTTCGTTGGAATGGAAGCTAAGATATTTACCTTTAGAGTAATCAAAGCAAAATTAGGGAATTATTGGACAAAACTATTTTTGTGAGGTTCTTTCACTTTTTAAAGGAATATACCCATGTTTTTTTTTAAAACTTTTATAAGAAAGAGAAAAATATTAGAAACAATTTAGAACAAAAATCATGTTGATATGTTATTCCTACCAGGAAATATTCCAATTTTAAGATTAAAAAAAAATGCTAATAAACGAATAGGGAAAAGGTGCAGAATGACATCACAGCAACAAATTCTCCCACAAAGTTTATGTCTTTCATTAAGATCTTTTTTATTTTTTTTATTAGTAAAACCTGCTAGAAAAACAAATTGATGAAAGTTAGGTATTTATATACATTGCCAAATACACCCTACTTCAATAACTTTTGAAAAACTGTTTCTAATCATACAGAAACAAGCAATTAACGCTCAAAAAAATACATACAGATTTGCAATGGAATTGTCTCTATGACATCATCAAACACGAATTAATCATACTGTACGAAAACTTTAAAATGCACTTGGGAAATCCATATCTCCTGAACGGAATATGATAACAACCTGATTTTTGTACCAAATTGGCTCTAAAAGTATGCTCTTTCAAATAAAATTTTACAAAAAAACCATGGGAATATTTCTTTAAGGGGACATACCCAACTCAATATATGCGGGATTCTGTGTTCTTTTTTAAGCCGACGCGCCGGGCCGCGTGAACAAAATAAATCGTTTTTCCGCGGAGTCCTGTACGGATTAAAACACCCAAATGCGCTCAGGTAGAGAGCTTATTAACTTTCCACTATTGTGTGCTGAATACAATAGCCCCTAATCACCGCGGAGAATCTCGCGGTAATGTTACATGTAAATGAGTAAATTGGAAGTTTGATAATGTTCTTATCACATACAATATTGTTGGGTATGACTGTTACCTGTAACGGGGAATAAAAACTGGGCACGATTGTGATTAGAATTCAATGTAATGGTGGTCCAAATACTCCCAAAATTCTTCCCCAAATATTGTAGTTCATTGACATTTTGAGACTAGTAGAATTTCTGGTCAACTAAACAAAGCAAGTGATGAAGGCCATTACTTCGATAATCATAACAGATAAGAGTTATTTTAGATATAAAAATGGCATATCCCTAATTATAGTCATGAAAATTATGTAAAATTGTATTCAATTCACGGAACATGTTTTAGTTTATTCTAGTCCTGCTGTTGTAATAAGGCAGAGGGTAGAAAACTATTCTACTTCTTGAAGGACTCCTGGGCTTTAAGCCTACACCATGCATCTTTTTTTTGTTCTGAAATAAATTCCCATAAAAACTTGTTTGTACTCTTTTTCTATATAATCTTAATATATTGACTTCATTATGCTGGTTGTTGTTTCTTTTCAAATTAATTTCGTTCACATTATTTGTATGCCGCACGTCATTGTTTAGCATCATGGAAAATTCCCAGGGCAGGAAAACATCCTCCATTTAGAGGCCTATCACAGAGATTTGCGTTCATTATTTAAATTAAACTGAACTTCCAACAAAACATATCACTACTTGAAAAATGGTAAAGCATGGCCCCTACTGTCGTCGCGGGCGCGACCCGAAACAAAATACAAACGGAATAGATAAAAAATAAAAGCAAAGGATCAGCGAAATCAACTTACACAGATTTCATGTTTTATTCCAAAATATATATCTATTCCAAAAACTCAGGTAAAATTAAGTCCTGAAATCTCTCCTCCAAATATTAGGAAAGTTAATAAAGTAATAAGAAACGAAAACATAATTTGTGGTTTTAATCCATAAACAAATAAAGGGAAACACGAAAGAAAACCGCCCAAAAATAATAAAATAACAACGAATGAAATCCCGGCGAAAAAATCTTGGCTCCGTGTTTCTAAAATACACGTGACTTCCATTGTTGAGAAGTATGCATAAAATCCAAATATTCATCAAATTCTATTTTCAGAACTACTGAACTTTAACAAAACGATGCAGATGCAACTGAGTCGAGCAAATGTGTATCCCAAATCTTAGACCAGGACTTTGTTATCATTTCTCTATGATCGTGTGAAAATATCCTTTACAAGGCTTCTTTGAAGGTGCCAATCAGATCACTAATATATTTGAATTCCACACACATACCGCAATAACAAAACGGCAAACTTCTAAGTAGTCATAAATAATGCCTCAGCCCCTTCCCAACCACCCTGAATAGTTTTGTTTACAAAATTAAGCATGATCCTTTTCAAATTAACACATTTTCACGAAATGTAGAGCTTTGAATTGATATCTTTTAATTTTCCCGTTTTGGTTTTAGTTGTTTGTTTGTTTGATGAGGTCTTAACTGCACCACGACAACGAGGGTCAAATTGTGCCAGAGAGGTCAGATCATTTAGTTGAATCTTTACATAATCTTTCAACAAACGGCGCGCCCTTGATAATAAGTAGGCCACCACCTGGGCAAGGTCATAAATTACTCAGTCAGAATTGGGTTTTAGAATGTATACATCAACGTGTTAAACTTGAAATATGATATCTTTGAACAAATGCCGTTGAACAATAATCATGTGGAGTACTGGGGTCAGTTCCCAAGGTCGTTGGGTTTTGTTTAAAAAATTTCATTTTATGTTCAGAGATAACAAAAAGCTGTGGGTGCAGAGTTTGCAGGAATTGAGAAAGTTGCCATTGGAAATTTATTTCTATTCAACCTTTCTATGGTGCATACCAGTTTGCCGTATTACTTCATAATCTTCATTTTTTATCAACAAATTTTGTTACCAATTGAAACAAAGCTTGGGAGAGCTTTTTTCACAAGGATCTACCTTTTTAATAGTGTAGGGGTATTTCATTTTACATGCCGGGACAGTAGGAATTTTGTTAGCTTTGGACCATTATCCGTTAGCAATTTCGCAATCGATATTACTGATATTTATCATTATTTTTTAAGAAACATTCAATTTAAGTACATGTATATTGGATTAAATTCGGATTAAAATCGAAAAAATTTGAGTAAGTTGATTACTTCTTTTTCAGTCACTTTTGTTTCATTCTGTTGAGTAAAATTTCAGTGCACAAATAAGTATAAAATGAAAAGTTTAAAATTCCCGATTTTGACTTAAACATTGAACAGTTAAAATGAAACAAAATTTAAAATTCCCGATTTTGACTGAATTGAACACGTAGGCTTGGCTCGACGCAAGTATCAACTGAGACCGTAGCAGGAGTCAATTGGTCAGTTGAATCGCGATATTAATTGTAACTTGTTTTGAACATATTATTTTTCGCAAAACACATTACGAGCAATAACAGGTTCTTTTTTATTCTGAGTACTTGACCTTCACAATCCCATCCCGTTGCCAAAATAAGATTAATGTAACGGTGTATCATTCTTTTGTTCAGTTGGAGCATGGAACTATTATTAGCTTCATGGTTGGAGGTACTTTCCAACAAGATTACCAGCGATATCCTGCGCAATATCGCGAGGTATTGTTCCTATTGTTATGCAGAAAAATGTGTTGGTACAATGGCTTCACTGAACCATGTTTTAAGGGTGCGTTTAATCCGTCATGAATGGGAAAAAAATCCTGCAGTTTTGCGGGATTCGAAAGTTGGCTCGCCTCCCTAAGAAGGCTGTCTCTTCAGATATATTTACTGTAACAATAGATGGTTTGGTTTGTTGATGTTTAACAACACTGCAACAGTCAAGAGTCAAATGTGCTAAGAGGGTGTTAAAAACTAAGGTGCTTGAGTTAGGACAGAGAGGAAAACGAGATGGGACAGAGGGAAGGGAGGGAGAAAAGGTGAATAAGGGAAAGAAGCTAAGGTAATAAAAGGAAGGTGAGGAATGTAAGGCAGAGAAGGGAAGGAAAGGGAGGTTTAGATCAGGTTGAATAAATTGCTGTTGCGGAGAAAGGTGATGAAGCTGGAGGTAGGATTGTTCTTGAACAGATCGTAAATTGAGATGGAGGGGGAGAGGTGTGATCTGGAGTTCAGGTATAAGAGACAGGTTAAGAGGATATGCTTGATCGCGAGATCGGTGTTGCATGTAGGACAGAGAGGAGCAGAGGAGCCGGAAAGTAGGTGAGAGTGGGTGAGAAAGGTGTGGCTGAGGCGAATGCAGGTGATAACAATGTCCTCCCTGCGGTTGCGACTGAGCAGGGGGACGTTAGTCTCGACTTTGGATTTGATGGTGTGAAGTTTGTTACTGGTCTAGAGATTCCAGGAGCCTTGCCAGGTCTTACTAAGGTAGCTGGAAGTGGAGAAACAGAGGTCTGACAGCATGATAGGAAAAGGAGAGATGTGATTCGACAGAGGTTGTTGGTGGCTCTGTCGGCTCTCTCATGCCAGAAATGCCGACATGGCTGGGGATCCAGAAAAAGATAATGTTTTTCCCTAAGGAGGAAAAAGCGTGAAGTTTATTGAGGATTTGTAGGATGAGTGGATTGGAACAGAGCATGTTGAGGATGACAGTGAGAATGGATTTAGAGTCGGAGAAGATGACGAAGCGGGGGCAGAAGAAGAGTTCAACAATCTTTAAGGCTAGGAAGATGGCCCTTGCTTCAGCAGAGTAGATGAGGTTCCATCAGGCAATCTTGAGGAGAGGGTAAGGCCGAGACAGGTGGCTGCAGCTGCAGAGGAGCCTTCCTGTGTGGAGCCGTCAGTGAAGAGTAAAGTAGTTGGAGCAAAAGAAGGCTGGGTTGTGGAGAACTTTCGTGTAGGAGGGAAGGCTAAGAAAACCTTGGGGAGATTGATAACCTAGGTGGATATAAGAGGGATAGTGTACTTGGAAATCAAGTAAATGTTGATGTTGGCTTTGATGAAGTGAGAGTGCATCCAGATCCTGAAAGGTGGGGGGATGCGTTTGTTGCGGTTGAAGAGGTACGGATCGGTGAGAATACGAAGAGCAAAGGAGCAACAGGTCCTGGTGCACCTGAGGTCAAAGTGGAGTTCATTGGCCTCTTTGTGGAGACTGGTGATGTACCAATAGCGGTGTCAAATAAATACTAAATGTGTGTAACAACTTCTATGTATTATGTAATATTTGTGAGTGAGTGAATTTTATTTGTTTTTAAGCTTCAAGAATGACCTACAAATAATTCAATAAGAGTTTCAAAAGGGTGCCTCCAGCCTGGTCAGCCCTCAACTTTCAACTTTTAAAAGGGCACCACCTGGTCCGCCATCAACTTTCAAAAGAACACCTCCTGATCCGTTTACTTTAGTGCAAGAGGGCAGTACTCCCCCCCCCCCCAACCCCCCATCACCGCCACGGTTCCAACATTGCTGCAAAGCACCAATATTCCCATGGGCCCCCAGGACCTTAGTTGCCCCACTAATGGAGCTTTACATATCGTTTGAATAAATGAAAACTGTTTATCAAGTAAGCCTACAAAAACTTAAGCCTTAAGAGCAATATAATGCAAACTTTAATAACATGTTCCCTTTGGAGGGAAATTGAAATCATAAGCAGAAAAACTAACAGCAAAATACTTGTATGTATAAAATCAAGATGGGTTTTACATCCTTGCAACAAGACATTCTTTTAACTATGGCATATTTTCCTCATATTGGTAATATATTAGCCATTTTTTGAGCAAATAATTGATTATTGCAATTAATGATTCACAATTAATCAATAATACCACCACACAAATACACTTCCAAGAGGCAATCATTATACGAAATATAAGTAAACAGATTTTATACATTTGTTTTAAAGTTCTCTTTCATACAAGATGGACTTAATTGACACCTGAACTAATCCATCCGGATAACCTAGATTTTACGCATCAGTTATTAGACTCACATTTCTGTAGGCAAACAAAAGAACTTCTTGTGAAGAACCAGATAGTGTTACTGCAGCGAGCTGTTACTTTAGGCTCCCTGATTATTTACACTCTGGTGATTTTGAAGGCACTGAAACTTTATACCCTGATTTATTCAATTGCACTATATGGATATATGACCCATTCAGGCTATTTCAGTTTTTAAATGCAAGTTATAGCCCAAACAAGCTATCAACTACGAGTGCTATACCCCAATTTGGATATAGTGTGGGACAAATCCCAAACGGGATATTATAAACCAATTGGCACATGAAAGCAGCGTTCTTTATCCTTCAGATATGTTCGCTGGCCCTTATGAGTTATTATATATGCTAAATTCACTCAGATTGGGCCGAGCGAAAACCGAATTTTTGGAGTCATTTTTGGTGAGATTAGGAATGCAAAATTCTTTAAAATTATGCACTAATACAAAGTGTTGTTGCATCCATGGATCAATCTATGTAAGGCAAACATGACAACACAGCAAAATGCCGAATAAACACTTAGGATTAGATAAACGCTACAAAAATCCGAATGTATCCAAACGAAAATCTGGACTTTGGGCTAGCCTTGCTTAAGCTCAAAATCACTTAAAAGGATGTTGAGCTAAAAACAAAATGATGCAAGAAGTTCAAAAACTTCAGATGTAGTCTTTAGGACTAGGAGGAAGGGGAGTGGGGGGGGGGGTGTTAAGACAACATTAATGATTTGTCAGGTTATCAGTGTGTTTCACAGATTATGGCGGAGAACCATAACAAAATGTGAAACATTGGAAAAGAATGACAAACTTTGCCAAAGAGAACAATGAAACCATGGATGGCGAGCCTCAAAGCTTTATTATGCCTAAAACAAAACATTATTTGTTTGCTCTCCTCTGCTGCCCCTTAATCGCTGAAGAATAGGGGCTGTGGTTCCCCCCAAAAAAAATTTTGATTTTTCAATAATCGCCGAAAAATCCCCCAAAAAAATGCTTTTAATTTTCAATAATCGCGGAAGAATAGGGGCGGCGTTCAAAAAAAAAAAAAATTGCTTTTAATTTTCAAAATCCCTACGCTTTGTAAAAATCCTTACAAAATGGTATGGCACCCACTTCTGCCTGTTGAATGTTGCTGTTACTGTGGACAAAATAAATCCCACCACCCTCAAGAGCTTAAAAATACAAAGTTGTCCTGCCTGTTTGTAACGAAATCACAAATCACACAAAAAGCATGAGTGAGATATTAAAACTGAGCAAAATAAAAGGAACCAACAATCTGAAAATGAAGTGAAGGGTTTCAAATCTGTTTTGTAAATGTTCTTGAAATTAATCCTATGATTCTGATGAATTACTGATTTAATCAAAATGTACATCTGACCGTAGCATTTCACATTTCCTTCCCAGCCGACAGGGAAGGGGGTGAGTTGCTCTGCCTCTTACGGCCATGACGCTATATAAATTAATTATTAATACGTACTGCAAGGTTGTTGGGATATCAATTCCTCTTTTACTTCTGACCTTATCACATCAATTGGCTGATGAACCCACTTACCTTTGATATAATCTTCTCTTCCACCGGCTCTAATGCTTTAAAGACCTCTTCTGGCGAAACTTTGCCGGTGATGATAAGGCAGAGGTTATCGGGACGATAGAAAGACTTATGGTAGGATTGCACTTTTCCGTTCGTGGTACTTGTCCTCAGGTTAGCCATTATACCTCCAGTTTCCGACTAAAGAGGAAAAAAGTGCGAAAAGAAAATTAGAATATATTTTATAAAGTATAAATGAGAGTTGAGAAGAGTCAAATAGCGCTCAGGGGTATGCCTTCAATTCCTTTTGAAAACAGATGTCAACTATTTGAAAATTTCCAAATGAAATAATATCTTATGAGGGAGAAAATTGAAACAGAAAGCTATTTTGGATATATTGTAGTTATGGTAATAAATGGTTAGTTTGAAAGCTGGTTTTATTGTGCTGAAAAGCGGTCTGAAATTGTTCAACATCTGATTCGAGATTAACAAAAAACCTGGAATTAGTGCTTATGAAATTCTAAGGAAGTTTTAAGTATGTATCATGGGAAATAAATAAATGAATTTTCAGAATCCTTACTCTTACTAAACATTGAATCTTATATTGAAAAGCGGACATCCCAAAAAATACACATCCTCTTGCTGCTAATTACACACCTTCCACCCTCTGTCCCACATGCCATCCCACCCTCTGTCCCACATGCCATCCCACCCTCTGTCCCACATGCCATCCCACCCTCTGTCCCACATGCCATCCCACCCTCTGTCGCACATGCCATCCCACCCTCTGTCCCACATGCCATCCCACACTCTGTCCCACATGCCATCCCACCCTCTGTCCCACATGCCATCCCACACTGTCCCACATGCCATCCCACCCTCTGTCCCACATGCCATTCCACCCTCTTTACCACATGCCATCCTACATCCCACCCTACAGGAAATCGTACATGAAATCCATGTCTTTTCACCACATGACCCACACGCCATCACACCTGCAATCAAGATGACATCCCACCACATGCCATCCCTCCCTGAACCACATGCCATTCCATCCTATCCCATATTCTATCCCATCCTTCCCCATGCCATCCTCTTCATGCCAATTCCTACATCTTCCAATCACTACGCCATCTTCCGCCCAACACTCTTTCCTCTAACTCATGCCATGTCACCCACCATCCCACATGCCACTCCACCCTGTCCCACATTCTCCCCCAACTTTCCTCATGCCACCCCCTCATCCCATTTCCTGCATCTTCCAATCATTATGCCATCGTCCACCTAACATTCTTGCCTATAACTCCAATCCCCTCACCTCTACCAACCTACCATTCTGGCACCTCTTTGCTAGACAAAGTAGTGGTCTGAATATAGTTTAAATGACTACTTCAATCAAAGTTGATGTCAAACCTTGTAGCCACAGGTCCCTGGATACATGGCCCTGAGGAGGGCCAGATGGGATCTGCTCTCCCCGGAGTTCTCCCTGGCCTGCATCTCACAGTACACCACTCCTGCATCCTCCCCGTCCCCATTGATGTGATGGACCTCAGTAACAAAAGCAGCATCCTGCAGTAATAATAATAATAATAATAATAGTAGTAGTAGTAGTAGTAGTAGTGGTGGTGGTGGTGGTGGTGGTGGTAGTAGTAGTAGTAGTAGTAGTAGTAGTGGTAGTAGTGGTAGTAGTGGTAGTAGTGGTAGTAGTGGTAGTAGTAGTAGTAGTAGTAGTAGTACAGTACCGCCCACATTAAATTGGCCGTCGCATCGTGAAGCGTGATAAAATATCACGTTCCAACTATAACAACGTTTCCATTACACCTATTGCAAATGCTTAACGTAATATCGGCCGTCGCATCACGTTCATTTTATCGTTATGGTGTGCATAGGCATCTAAATGGCACGATTCTGTTTTCGTTTTAGCGTGAATTACGTAGCAGAACGAACGATCGTTCTATCGGGATTTTGGAAGAATTGGGGAAGGCTTTTGCAGTTAGAAAAATCTAGAATTGTAGGAGAATTTTCCGATAATTGTCGGCTTCCGATAATTGTCGACCGCGATGTAATCATAAATAGACACTGACCAAAAACATTTCGCGGAATAAGCACTAGGCCTATATACACATACTTTCGGAGCTGTATGCCACTAGTGTTCTAGTATCAGTGTAGGCCTAACGTTAGTAATAGTATTATACTTAGTTAACTTAGTGTGCAGTCAGTGACGAGTATGTCCAAAATAGGACACTGCATTGACTGCAACTTGTTAATTCGTGTCTTTACGGGCAAGATAAGATCAACATACGACATATGATAACCCTTAGATTAATATTGTATGCAATCATTATCTCATTTAAATATTTAATTAACAAAGAAATAAATAGACAAATCGCAAGTTTAAGTTATCTTTGGGGAGGAGAGTTAAGAAATGAGTAGGCCTACCGACATTTTTAATGTACATCCTTGTTCTTTTCCTATACAATTCTTTATATATTGGCATTAAAAGGTTACCTTGAATTTGAAAGGAAATACAACAAATTTGCCTCCGAAAAAAAGGGAAATTCGACCAAACAGTTTCAACCCACCCTACGGTCCTTACCTCTGACTTCCTCCCAAGTAAAATACAACTTCTACCCAATATAGTGGGGGACCGCAAGCAAATTAAAACATTTTTTCAAGTTGGTGTCACCTTTATTACAAAAGATTAAACAACCTAATCTGATTGGGAACCTATGAAATGTTTTGTGATATAATCAGGCCCGTAGCCAGCAGGCTTTCTTTTTCGACGGAAGGGGAGGGGGACTTTGGCAAATTTTCCATATACATATTTTTCGTTTGATTATTCACAAACGCAATGTGAGTTTGATTCATCATATCGAAGTATTATTAGGGCCTACATTAATAGTATGTGAACATCCAAATTTAGTGTTTTCCTTTTCAATGTGCAGATTATTTTTAGTCGCTAGTGCAATATTGCTTGTACCTTTTTCTTTTTCTGTTATTTTTAATTCCAACATTTTGTAACCTACATTTGTATGTAATTTCAATCTCGGTGAAATAGATACATGTATAACCAACAATTTTAAGCAAACATTTTTGCCATATAATTGATCCATGGATTATTTTGAAAGCATGTCAAGTTAAAAAAGGTTAGCCAAACTGTTTTCCAACTTCAAAAAACGCAATTCCGTAGATGAGACAGAAAAAGCTGCGCAATGTTTATTGCAGCGAACGGCAACTTGTTAGGACTTTAAAATGACGGGAAAATATGTACAAATCGACTTGAAAAAGTATGAGAGAATACACAAATGAAATTAACAACATCAACTTACTTAGATATTTATATTCCGAATATTAAAGTCCTGGTCCAAAAAAATGTTTAAAACTTTTATCAAAACAAGTTTCCAAAGATAAAGACATTTTTTTTTTTTTAACTTCTCCATCATAGAAAATAAAACAAAAAAATATAAAAGCTGTAAAACTGCAAACAAACGCTATTTCCTTGTTTTAAAAACGTATGCTTTACTTCCATCTTTGCACATAACAAAAACTGGAAAAAAACTTCCATAAACCAGTGGTACATTCCTTCCAAGCAGGGAGCTGTCGCCCCAGTTAATGGCCGCCAAGTTAATGTATAGCAAATTATTACCACACATCGCATCAGTATAAATTCTACATTTTTTTCAAAATTATTAGAACTGTCAGAAAAACAAAATATCTTGTTCAAAGTTATGCCGCCCGCGTTCCCCTTCACATGTCTGGGTGGTTTATAACCTGGCGACAGGTTTCCTCGAACTCCTCGGCCACGCGGCGCTAAATTGTTGACAGACATATTGCATGCATGACACTGTTATGTAAACATTCAAAATGGAGGAAAGCCGTAACGTATTATAAATTAAGACAACAATACAAAAACGCCAGTGCACCACAACTGGTTATCAAAGGCCGTGGACATTGACTTGGTTGTCGATGTTATGTCTGTCCGTACGTCGTACCTGTGTTCTCGTCCGGGTCGTATTTAGCGTTTCGTGATAGCATTTGTACTATCATAACCGAATACGCAGGCAACGACCCCGTCATTGTAATTGTGTGTTCATCTCTCTCTCTCTCTCAAAACCGGGAGGGAGAGTAAACATCTAACATTTTGTGAAGTGAGAAATATGAGGAAATTCACTGAGCACGGGAGAGGGATGATGGAAGCATCGCCTTATCTTCATTCAGGAAAACAAATCATGAAAATGGGGAGGGGAAAGGACAATATCATATACCAAGTATGTTTTCACAGTAAAACGAATTCTCCCATCTCAAATTCAATGTTTGGTGATCAAATTTGCCGTTTGAAACCTGAAACGAGGAGATCTTAACAAAGAACCATGGCACTGCCGCCCCCACCCCGCCCCTGTCCATCCCTTCCTATTCGTAATACTTCCATTTTTTGAGGAGAAATTGGGGAGGGGACGATCGATCTACAAAATTATATTCATAAAAGAGAATGCCCCACCCCAAATTCAATAGTTCAACGATCCCAGTTTGTCGCTTCAACTTGCAAACGAGCTAGGAGATCATAACAAAGATCCACTTTCCCGCCGCCCTCGCCATCCCCGCACCCTTGCTGTCTTAATACTTTAATTTTTTGGAGAAATTGAAGAAAACTGGAGAGGGGAGATAATCTACCAAATTACGGTATGTTTTCATAAAGGAGAATGCCCCACCCTAAATTTGATAGCCTGATAATATTAAATTAAACATATATAAGAAGGAATCACTCATGGAGTACCACTAATAATCGCTATTAACCGCTGTGATCCCCGGTCCCTTACCCATAACCACCAAACTCAAGTTTATGTCAGACTTCAAATATTTGGAACACAACATGAAAATCGGGAGGGAGCATATACCTTTGTAAGTATTTCCCTTTAATTGTGCCAATCTTAATTAATTGGACCGCGCTAGGCCAAAGTCCAGACGCAGCTGGCGTCAATTTGTAAACAAATCTGTCAAATGTGCTGGGAATGGGGCAGCGGCATTATTTACGATTCTTTAGAAGTTTGCCGTGTTTTTGCAGTATGTGTTTCATACAGATTAATGTTAATGGTGTTTATTGTTCGTAAGTTTCGGGTAAGAATTAGAATATATCTGTTGAAAGAAAGACATTTTCGTACGGATCTAATTTACAAAGAAAAAAATTTGCACCTAGGCTTATCAAATAGTGGGAGCATATGTGTGTTTCTGTTTACTTACGTCGCTGATTTCGAAAAGATTTTGATGCATTCTTTTCAACATGGAGGTCTACACTGAGCAAAGAGTGCTTAGTTCAGAATTGTATTTGTTCTTATTTTATTATTCTTTTCTTTCGCGTTTTACTGTTACTGTATATGGAACTACATATTAAAAAGTTTTTGACAACGTTTCTTAATATTTTGTTGGAAATATTTCACGAGTTAAAATTTTACTCGACTATTTGGAATACTATATATTTCGGAATAAAACATGGAAATCTCAGTAAGATAAACTTGTTTATTTTTATTGCGCCGATCCTTTGAATTTCGCTTATCATTTTAGTTTTAATTTATATTTTTTCATTCAATTTTCATTTCATGATTTATAGAAAAAATGGCTGTGCCATGATAGTGCAGACACACGTTATTGCCAGGGTTCCTTACTTTTCAGGTTGTAATTTTTTGTTGAACTTATTGAAAATAAATAATGATCGTAAATCTCTGTGGTACACTCTGCATTGTCGTTACCAATTTATTGTGGGCTGATATGTGTCCTTTGAAAAGACACGGGGAAATGAAATACTTAATTTTGCCCAAAACGGCAAATTTGCATCAGTTTAAACTTATCTGAACTAAAGAAATTTGCATGTTCGACGTGTGCACGTTAAATATTACACACAGTACCGGCGGCATTATCGGGCGCTTTTACCGCGCAATTGTCAAACTGCTCGCATCGGTCACTACTTGAATGTTGGAAAATGGACTCGTACTGTAAGTAAACAATAAGACAAAGAGAAGAAATATCCTTTTGATTCATGATCTGCCACTTAGGAAATGCGATCAAGAAGAATGAAAACAAAATCGTGCAAAAAAAAACTCATTGAAGACGATATTAAACCAATTAAATATAACATGCTAAACAGTAAATAAAGAAGAAAGAAAGCAATAATACAAGGATAAACTATACTTATCTCCCTAAAAGAAAGAAACAAGAGAGAAAACATTAGATTTTCATGGAACAAAAAATAGACAATCATGACCAAAATTGTATCAAAAAAACTTTACACTAGGCTTGGGCGATATTAAACATAATGCAATATCGATATATCGCCTGAAAAATATTGATAATATCGAAATATCGATATGCAAATTATAGGATGTCATACGATATCGTAAGCTGTATGTACTGTTCTGGGCAAGGTAATCTCGTCTTGGCTCAAAAAATGTCAAGTAAAACTTTTGTACAAATTAACAGAAATCACTGCAAAATATATACATATGATCTTCAAATAAACACCCATTATGTTTAAAAATGTTCTTTACATGGTTTCTATCTCAAAAGATCAATCACAGAAACTTTGAAAAAGTTTAGGCCTCGCATATTCTTAAAAAAAAAAATGTTGTGGAACTGGTATTAGGCCTACACTGTATGCCTTACAAAAATCGGCTCCAATTCTTCTTAAAATTTTATAACTCACTTACTTTTTATGAAAGTTGTACTAAAGAGGCATTATTTTGGTAGCATTATATGGACTTCTAGAAATTCAGAAGTCCATATATGATGCATATTATTGAATTTCTAGTCTGCTTCAATCATCGCACGAGTGTTGTCACTAAGAAGAAACAGTGGTAGATGGTATGTGTGTACATAGTAAAGTACTGTACAGTAGTGATACTGTGTGTGTATGTAGTTACTGCACTGTACATTATCTGATCGATCTGGCAAGACCAGTTTGTCACTGTTACTTTAGACTTTCTGAACGAACAAAATAGTGAGAAAAACCTCATAATTTTGTCAGTAATTTGTCAAATAATGACTGTTTGATTTAAACATTCAGATTCAGTATTCCTTTTGAGGAAACTTAACATGATGTTTGAGGATTCAACATCTTATGATTTTTGTTGTCTGAACATCGTAAGCCATCAAGTTTAAAGTTGAAGTATTGCGCAATGCCTCTGTACTCCGCTAGTCAAGTGGTTTTTTGTTCATGGAAGGATTTTTGGGTAATTGTTATCACAATATTAATGTTTTAATAAAGTTTTATCATAACTGACTGCCTGAAACTTTGATATAAATGAAATTTATTAACTTTCTGTGGCTGCTTAATAAAAAATACTTGGATGTTTGATAGTCATGTTTAGTTTTGTAATAGTTCATGTATTGTGTATTATTGAAAAAACATAATATCGATATATCGATCATTTACCCTTGAACTCAATATCGACCATATCGATATAGGTCAATATCGAAATATATCGAAATATCGATATATCGCCCAAGCCTACTTTACACCATTTTCGCTGTAGGCTATTCTTTAGAATTTTTTTTTATTACGGGGTGGGGGAGGGGGACGCATCCGATTTCATGGCTATCATGATTGGTACACTTCAGGCCAGGCTACGTGTAGCCAGACACTGTTTAGCATTATTTCAATTGCTTCAGTGACAGCTGAGAATAAATATGCTTCTAACAAAAGTTATAAGCGTTTGTATAAATTTTAATGTGCAACTCTATGG
The DNA here is from genome assembly GCA_020152595.1 of Chiridota heheva. Classification (NCBI taxonomy): domain Eukaryota; kingdom Metazoa; phylum Echinodermata; class Holothuroidea; order Apodida; family Chiridotidae; genus Chiridota; species Chiridota heheva. The sequence continues at coordinate 121,896 of JAIGNY010000082.1, read as the reverse complement.
TTGTTGCCATCTTGTTTTGGTCAATTACCGATGATATGCGAAGGCAAAGGTCTATTTGACTGCAGCATATTGTGAAAAATACATTTGATAATACATAATATGGCGTCAATATCTCAACACAATTTTAAGCCTAAGCTAGTATTTTTACATGTAAGCGTATACGTGGGGCCCTAGTAGTACCGTTAGGCAAATAATACTAAGATTGTCCAGCAAACCTCCAGACAATATCGATTCCTAAACTTTGTCTCGCACAATATGAACTCACTGACGCAGGAATTTACGTTATTACGACCTACCAAAAAAGCGTGAAAATAAAAACCGGGCCGAATTTAAGTTCTGAATCTGGGCGCACTCAGGTTGAAATTATGTATTACCTTTATGCAGCTAGAATGTACGATATCGTTGGTGCGTGATATCACGATATATCGTTCAATCGTGATTCACCGTTGTATAGTTAAAACGTTAGCAAGTGTTCAGGATTTCGATATGGAATGTTATCGTGATCACGATACACGATGCGACGGCCAATTTAATGTGGGCGGTACTGTAGTAGTAGTAGTAGTAGTAGTAGTACTAGTAGTAGTAGTAGTAGTAGTAGTAATAGTAATAGTAATAATAATAATAATGATAATGATAATAATAATAATAATAATAATAATAATAATAATAATAATAATAATAATAAAAATAATAATAATAATAATAATAATAATAATAATAATAATAATAATAATAATAATAATAATAATAATAATAATAATAATAATGACACCAATACACTTTGTCTGATTTATGAACCAACATGGGCAGGGGCATCAAAAGGGTCACCTCTTAGGGAGTGCTGGGGGGGGAGGGTAAACCCTTAACATTTCTCGAAAACAAGTATAATAGGATTGCGCTGGTAATAAAGTTTCCATCAAAAGTTGCTGCTAATCTGGAAATCCCCTTTAATTTTCTTGAAATTTTTGTTCAATTTTGTAGAAATTTCCTCTATTTTCCAAAAATTGTGTAAGACAAATCGTTTTATCTTGAGATGAGCTCAATTTGTCTTTCAACGAAAACAGCAATATCAATTTTTGGAAATTATTTAATTCCACTTTAAAAGAAACATAAACTTGGCCTTTTAACCACATTTCTAAAACCTGTTATGTACCCCTTCTACAGTACAGTACCTCCCAGACACTATTCAATCTCTCTCTGAAACATATGAAACCAGCTAGACCATTATAAAAATGAGAAACTGTTTGCATGTATTCGCAAACACAGATAATGAAATTTCTTTAGAGTATTTTCAAATTGTCATGACCAGTGCATTAAAATCCCCATGGTTTATTCTATTTTCACAACAGGTGAATTTCTTAATAAATCAAAGAAATACATGTACATCTTAACTTTTCTGTTTCACTCTTTTTAGCTGTTTTTTATGCCTTTTAAACAATTTAAAGTGAATAAAAAGATTAATGTTTCGGCATTGTGTTTATATACGCATTTAATCCTTACGCTACCACGCGGCGATATTATCGCCGTATTGGATGCCCCATCTTTGACCCCGCCTCCTAAGAGTGTTTTCAAGAAAGTGCAGGTAGAGTAAGGGCTAATCAACCCGTGGCAAGTGTGCCAACTCAAAAATATATGCAGCATGGTCCCGGTGGGCGGCCCACCAGGTCACTGAAGCAGAACGAGCCAGACTGTGCTGCTCGGAAGACAGGACCCTTCAATAATCAGCCTGCGCTTAACCCTTACTCTACCACGTGGCAATATTATCACCGTTTTGGGTGCCCCATCTTTGACCCCGCCTCCCAAGTGCGTTTTCAAATAAGTTCTGGTAGAGTAAGAGTTAATGTATTGTCCACTCGTGAATAGCCCTCTTAAAGTTGGGCTATTCCACTTGTGCCAAAGTCCTTTGCCCAATACATTAACTATGCATACAAACATTCTGCCCCAACATCAATTTTTAATTAACCTACTGTGAGAGTTGGGTAGAGGATGTGATCCAGGTATATGGGCATGAGGTTGATGAAGCCCTGGCTGCCAGCAGTCATCACCGTGTAGCAAGTATGATCCGTGTCAGTCCATGCATTGGTGCCTTGAGCCAGGCAGCGATTGGCTAGCATGTCAAGCACCCCCTTTGAATGAAAAAGAAAAGAATATTTAATTAAAATCTGATTCATTTGCTTCCTTTCATTAAAGGAGACATAAAGTCTGGCTTTTTCTTCATTTAATATCATAGAAATACTAATTATAAGTCATCTGAATAAATTTCACATCGTACAAAACAATAAAGCATATATTTTCCAATTTATTAAAAACATAATAATTCTGTTAATATAAAATTACAAGAGAGCAGCCATTTTGTTCATACGCCAACTAAAAAATGATGTCATACACCCAGCACAAATTCAATATTGATGTATTTCTTTATAATCATTTCAATTTTTCTCATTTTCTAACTTCTAAGAAACAATTTTTTCCTTTGCATGGGTCTATGAATTTGTATTTGTATATGATATTAATGATTCAAGTCCTTAGAACTTCATGTCAAAGCATTTTGGAAACAACATTTCGAAGAGAATTCTAAAGAAATACCATATGTGTGCTTGCATATGGGCCAATTATGTCATCATGACATTGGCATATTATTTTAACACAAAATTAGAAAAAATGGCAGCGTCCATGTTATAACTTCAAACAGATAACTTGAGAATGGAATAAGGTTTTATGACAAATTTTGGAGTTGGTTAATTTTTTCAATTTTCTATGATCATATGCTAGAATATTTGATTTTACATCTCCTTTAAAATCTTCAGCAAGCTGAGAAGTACTTGTCAGCGATTGGCTAACATGTCAATACATCTCTAAAATCTTTAGTAAGCTGAGAAGTACTTGTCAGCGATCGGCTAGCATGTCAAAACATCTCCTTTAAAATCTTCAGTAAGCTGAGAATTACCTGTCAGCGATCGGCTAGCATGTCAAAACATCTCCTTTAAAATCTTCAGTAATTGAGAATTACCTGTCAGCGATTGGCTAGCATGTCAAAACATCTCCTTTAAAATCTTCAGTAGTCTAAGCTGAGATTTACTTGTCAGCGATTGGCTAGCATGTCAAAACATCTCTAAAATCTTCAGTAAGCTGAGAATTACTTGTCAGCCAATTGGCTAGCATGTCAAAACATCTCCTTTAAAATCTTCAGTAGGCTAAGCTAAGAATTACTTGTTGGCGATTGGCTAGCATGTCAAAACATCTCTAAAATCTTCAGTAGGCTAAGCTGAGAAGTACTTGTCAGAGAGCATGCCAGTATTGGCTAGCATGTCAAAACATCTCCTTTAAAATCTTCAGCAAGCTGAGAAGTACTTGTCAGCGATTGGCTAGCATGTCAAAACATCTCCTTTAAAATCTTCAGTAAGCTGAGAAGTACTTGTCACGTAGTAGAGTTAGAGTTAAATGCGTATATAAGTACTTCTCAGCTTAGCCTACTGAAGATTTTAGAGATGTTTTGACATGCTAGCCAATCGCTAACAAGTAATTCTTAGCTTAGCCTACTGAAGATTTTAAAGGAGATGTTTTGACATGCTAGCCAATTGCTGACAAGTAATTCTCAGCTAAATGAAGATTTTAGAGATGTTTTGACATGCTAGCCAATCGCTGACAAGTAATTCTCAGCTTACACTACTGAAGATTTTAAAGGAGATGTTTTGACATGCTAGCCAATCGCTGACAGGTAATTCTCAGCTTACACTACTGAAGATTTTAAAGGAGATGTTTTGACATGCTAGCCGATTTGACCATTTTCACTAAAAAAGAGTGCGCTGACAGGTAATCATCACCTTACTGAAGATTTTAAAGGAGATGTTTTGACAGTATGTCCCCTGCTGGAAAATGTGTAATTCATAGGTCTTGAGTGCAAGCCCTTAGTCAAAATTCTGCGGACAACATTTTGTTTTACTGCTTACTTGTGGGATTTTAATTGTCGCAATTGCTGACAAAAAAGTTTTTATTCAACTTACTAAAGATTTAAGAGATGTATTGACATGCTAGCCAATCGCTGACAAGTAATTCTCAGCTTACTGAAGATTTTTAAGAAGATGTTTCAACTTTCATGCAATTTCCTTCAATTTTCGATTAGTTTCTATCAAATTTCCAGAAATTTCCTCCCATTTTAGTCAGAATCTCATAAAAGTTCCTTCATCTTCATGAAATTTCCTTCATTTTTGTAAAATTTGCTTTCAAATTTCCTTCAATTTCAGGAAATTTCCTTCAATTTTAGGAAATTTCCTTAAATTTCAGGAAATTTCTTCTAATTTTGGGAAATTTCCTTCAATTTTGGGAAATGTTGCCAAATTTCCAAAAATTTTACGACTCCCCCCACCCCTTCCCCACTTTACAAATACTTTTTGGACCATGATAAGAGGCTCATATATTTTTGCAGGTTTGTTAAGATAAATGATCAATTCTGGCCCCCAATGTCAAATATTCCTACACCGCTGATATGCAGTTGAACTTCAGTTATATTTGTATGAAATATGGGTTGCTCTTTCCAAAATATAACTCAAGAACAAACATTCTATGCTATTCTGATCAAAATTTACCCCTCCAAATACCTAAAATTTCTTAAACTGTGGCAAAATTTCCTTCATGTTTCTGTAAAATTTTGTTCCTTTTTGTAAAGTTTTCTTCAATTTTCAGGAAATTCCCTTCATTTTTAAAAAATTGTTGCCAAATTACATGCCAATAAATTTACGACTTCCCCCTCCCTCCTCACCCCACCCCTTTACAAATAGATTTTGGACCATGATAAGAGGCTCATATATTTTTGTAGGTTTGTTAAGACAAATGATCAATTCTGGCTCCCAATGTCAAATATCTTTTAAATATGGCACCAGCACCTGCACAGGTCTGATATTTGTTGTACACAGTATAACAAAATAGCCAGCTTATTGTAAAAAATGAAATTACTTTAACCTATGACTGGCACATTTCAAAAATGATGTCTGTCTGTACCACCATCAGAGCTAAACAAACAGAAATACAAACAAACAAACACATCATGAACAGTGCAAGTGCATGAAATTATCTAAGTTTATTAACTGACTCAAAACAACTACAGCAATATAATTTCATGATGGAATCTTTATTAATCATTTTTGGAAAAATCCAGAGGAAACAGCCACCACTGCCATTGGTGATGCAAGAGTGGACACAACTCTAGATCGCTGCTTAAACTTTGGTGATGTCATCACATTAGGCTTTTGCAGTGTGATTGGAGTAGGAATTTATATCACAACAGCTAGGAGACGTGCCTAAAACTGTTGCAGGAGCTGGGATAATTGTATCCTATTTTTTAGCAGGAATAGCAAGTTTTCTGATGAGTTTGAGCTATGCCGAAATGGGTGAGCTGATTCCAAAATGTGGCTCAATCTTTCAGTACAGTTTCTGCACCATAGGTTTGTTTGTTTGTTTGTTTGATAAGGGCTTAATAGCACCACGACAACGAAGGTCAAATTGTGCCTAAGAGGTCGATCAGATCATTCTAGAGGTAGGAAGGAAAGGAAACAGGGGGGAGAATGAGAGAAATTCAAGAATAAAAGGTCAGACAGCTGTGATTGAGAGGGGAGGTGCATGATTGAAACAAAAACAAAGTAGAAAGGGGGTGGAAGAGGAGATTTCTTTTAGGCTGGACTGACTGCTTGGTTGCTTTATTGAGTGCAGTTGTCATGACACAAATGGTTTGCTTTTAATTTGACACCATGCTTGATTTAGCTGTAAGAAACTTTACTCATATAAACATTTCTGGTGGCAGCGAGTGGGATGTCCCACTTTTTGCAGACTACCCAAACATATTAACCCCAATTGTCCTAATTGGAATTGTAAACCTTGTATCATGTAAAATCAAGGTGACTGCAAAGGTAAACTATGTTTTGCTGATGCTGAATTTGCTCGTAATTGTGATTGTTTCTGCATTAGAAATGGCTCTGCTTAAAACCAGGAACGTCTCAACCTGCCCTCGAATGGAGCAGGGCAGGTCGAAGAAAAAGTTATATATTTCTTTGTTTCCCAAAGCACAAAACTGTATACAGTTCACCTTTCCAAGGCTCCACCAAGATAACAACTACCTCCACTGGTGTTACATGGTATTTTTAGTGACACACATTTGAATATAATGGCAAACCTTTGTAATATAAATAGTAACCGTAATCAATGCTCGCATTGTTTGTCTTTGCTGCTGGGGAAAGGTGAAGTAAACTATAAAACTATTTATACCTCAATATTACGATGTAAAGTTAATCTTGTGTAATGATGTGGTTAATTTGTTGCTTCAAAATTGCAGGCCAAATTTTTAAGCAGTGACTTTACTAATGTGTGATGGGAATCGTCTTTGGTGATTGGTCAAATATGAGAAATTTCACACCATTTGGATTAGCAGGTGTTCTTGCTGCTGTTTGTTTTTATGCATACGATGGATTTCAATTCATAGTAAAGTTTAGTGAAGAAATCAAGGACCCCAAAATAATCCCCGCCGCTCTGATCACAACCAGCTTCTCAACTATACATACATGCTAACTTCTGGCAGTCTTGTATTGCTAGTACCGTACACACAAACCAACCTTGCATACCCATTCAGTTCCGCTCTCTTTCAGCATGGATCTGAGCTTGCTGCAACCTTCATCAACTTTACTATAATACTATCCATGCTCTTTACAATTATGATGGAATTTATCATACTGTCAAGGCAATTGTACGCCACTGTTTCTGATGGACTTTTGACGACAAGTTTTCCAAAGTAAATGAGATAACGCAGACGCCAATATTCTCAAGTGTAATTGCTTGTTGCATTGCACTTGTTCTTGCAATATTTTTTTGATGTTTCCATTTTACTCATGTTTGTATCCCTTTCATTCCTGATATCTCATTCGATGGTAAATGTAACCCTTGTACTGTACAAATACACACAGATGGTGGACATGTATAGCCACACACAGATGGTGGACATGTATAGCCTACCAGAAGTCATCAAGTGTGAAGATGATAATGTTGAAGAGAGTCAATCCCTGAAGATGGACAAGCAAAACAAAAACTTTTTAAACATTGAGGACAAAGCAACAAGTCTGAATGAAAAGACCCGGCTGATTGGTGAAAAGACCAGCCTGATTGGTGGAAAGAATGCAACCTGAATGGTGAAAAGACCAGTCTGATTGGTGAAAAGACCAGTCTGATTGGTGAAAAACCAGTCTGATTGGTGAAAAGATCAGTGTGATTGGTGAAGACCAGCATGATTGATGAAAAGACCAATCTGATTGGTGAAAAGAACGGCCTGATTGGTGAAAAGGCCAGTCTGATTGATGAAAAGACCAGTTTGATTAGTAAAAGGCAATCAAAGACCAATATGAATTTTTACATGCCTTCTCCAACAGTTTCCTGCCTTCCAGGATATGAGTCAAGAATCATTGTCCAAAATGAACCTACGTGGCAATCTTTATGATAGTCCTGTCCTTGTCCATTATCTCAATCAATTTTTCCATGATCATCAGTGGGGCAAATAACATTGATGGAGTACCTTCTTTTACATTCTCAGCAACTTTGCTTTTGGCACTGCTAATGTTTCTGGGGATGCTAAATCCACCAGAGTCAGACATCTTTTAAAGAAAGTTGCAAAAACATCTCATTCAAATTGCCTGATAGTTTTATGTATGTGCCACAAAAAAAGTATTAGGGGCACATGATATCTAGTTTGTTTGTTTGTTTGATGAGGGCCCAACGGCACCATGACAATGAGGGTCAAATTGTGCCTGAGAAGTCAGATCATTCTAGAGGTAGGAAGTAAAGGAAACAGGAAGAGAATGAGAGAAATTCAAAACAAAAGGTCAGAAAGCTGTGATCGAGAGGGGAGGTGCATGGTTGAAACAAAAACAAAGTAGAGAGGGGGTGGAAGAAGAGAATTAAATATGGTACTATACGTATTAAACAGTATTCCCAGAGGCTAAATTTGGTTCTATTTGAATTCCTGTGCACTCTCAGCCAAACAACAGCCTGAGTTTTCAATCTCATGCTGAAAAACTTTATATCCAGAGTTGTAGAAGGGGGCAAACTTCCGCCTGAAAATGTTTTACCTTCCTGGATTCATGCTCTGTGTGGCCTGGTTGGAAGTTTGGTAAAATTGATAGAAATGTTGGTAATTTTCCAAAAATTAAATACATTTCTCGAGGTTAAAGGCATTTCCTAATGACGAAGATTTTTTTTTAATTTAAGGAAATTTTCTGAATATTGAAGGATAAGTTTCCCATATTGAAGGGAATTTCCCCAAAAAACAACATTTCTTGAAAATTAAGCGAGATTTAGCGACTACCAGCAACAATTGGTGAGAGATCATTCTACCAGTGGAATTTGTCCGCTTTTAACCGGGAAAAATTGTGGTTCTTGTTCCCCCTGAGAGGTGACCCTCCTATATGCCCTGTTTATATCATTCAGATATATTGACTATTTCTGCAAGTATATTTATAATAGCATACTCAAGGGCAGCTCATGCATGTTTTTCTTTACAGTAAAACTTAGCTTGCAGCAAGCTTGTGATAAGGTAACATTTTTAGCTTGAGCAAGATTGCTTCAACTTTGCTGCTAGCTAGTATTTGGGGCAAATGCAAGCTTGCTAATTGCTAGCTTGCGCAAGCTAATAAAAACCTTTCTGCAAGCTTACCCAAGCTAGTAAAAACCTTTCTGCAAGCTTGCCCAAGCTAGTAAAAACCTTTCTGCAAGCTTGCCCAAGCTAAGAAAAAACCCTTCTGCAAGCTTGCCCAAGCTACAGTAGTAAAAACCTTTCTGCAAGCTTGCCCAAGCTACAGTAGTAAAAACCTTTCTGCAAGCTTGTTCAAGCTAGCAAAAACCTTTCTGCAAGCTTGCCCAATTGCCCAAGCTAGTAAAAATCTTTCTGCAAGCTAAAACCCACATTAAATTGGCCATATGATCAAATATGATTTCACCCTAATAACGTTTCCATTACACATATTGCAAATGCTTAACGTAATATCGGCCATCGCATCGCGTTTCTTTCATTGTTGTGGTATGCATAGACATCTACATGGCACCATACATGATGGTAATGTTTTAGTTTGAGCGTGAATTACGTAGCAGAATGATTGATCATTCTATCGGGATTTTGGAAGAATTGGGAAAGGCTCTGCAGTTAAAAAAATCTAGAATTGCGGAGAATTTTCCAATAATTGTCGGCCGCGATGTGCGATGTAATCATAACAAATAGACACTGACCAAGAATTTTTCGCGGAATAAGCATTAGGCCTATATATACGAACTCTCGGAGCTGTATGCCACAGTAGTGTACTACTAGTGTAGGTCTGCGCCTAATATTAAACTTAGTTTAAGTTAGTGTGCAGTCGGCGACGAGTACGTCCAAAATAAGACACTGCATTGACTGTAACTTGTTAATTTGTGTATTGCATATTTGCACAAAAATCTTTAAAAAGCAGTTAATCTTTAACCTATTTTGATGAAATTATTTGCTTTCTTTGTTTTTGAGTGAATTTTAAATCCATTTAGGTAATGTTGCCTCTACCTTGTCTGTCTACCTTCAATTTGTATTAGGTTTGATGTTATTCTATGATGCACAGTTTGATGCACAAGTGTTTACATTAAGGTCCGTGATTGTGGGATTCCCGCAATGCCAAATTTGGTATTAATTCAACCACATTTTGCCATTTTTTGTCCTTTTCTTGTGTATTTTTCAAAAAAGAAATCCATTTTTTTTTTAAATCATTTAAAAAAACTACACAAGGGAAAAATCCCCCAAAAAAAAATTGTATAAATGTGAACCTACAGTAAGTGTCAACACTGATGCACAAGTGTCTGCCTGTTCATATCCCTTTAAAAAAGTTTATATGATATAACTTTGTTAAAACAATTCAGCGTTTTACTACGCAATTATGCTCGACTCTTTAAACAGAGAATTCTTTTCGAACATCACAATTAGGAAAATATAAATAAGGTTACAATGCATGTTATTAACAGATAAATTGCTGACACTTGCTATTCAGAAGAAAAATAAAATAGAATACTGTACTTTTGAAGTACTACAGAAACCAGAACTGAAAATGCTTGTATTGCCATAAATGAGCAAAATCTAATTTAATTTCATTGCAACCTTCTTTGCATTGATGCCTACAGGTAATCGGTGAAACCTGTCATTTTAAGGTGGACGTTTTGGCTGATGATATAAAGACCAAGAACAGAAACCTAAACCATTATTCAAAGACAAAAGAAAGAGATTACTATTAATAACTATCAAAGGTTCTATTCTATTACTTAAAAAAAATAAAAAATGGCGTTTTCATTTAAGGCCTATTTAAAAAAAATACCCAGGTGGATAGTTTGAAGCTTGCAAGAGGCATATACAAATTAAACCAAATTAAACTACATTAAACAAGTTTTAAAAAAACTCAAACCTCAAAACACATCCATTAAAATCTGTCTATTTAAAGGATTAGTTCAGTGGTCAGCAAGTTGAGCTCGCATCAAAGGTATGTCCTGGCAAGGAAGTATAACATTGTCCTATATTTCAACTATGCCATTCTGAGATAGTTTGGTTTGTTGATGTTTAATAACACCGCAACAGTCAGAGTCATATGTGCCAAGTGTTAAAAACTAAGGTGCTTGAGTTAGGACAGAGGAAAGAGAGGTGGGGTAGAAGGTGAATAAGGGAAAGAACTTGAGGGTGAGAAGGGTAAGGCAGAGAGGGGCAGGGGAGTAGGAAAGTAGGTGAGAGTTTGTGAGAAAGGTGTGGCTAAGGTGGATGCGGATGCAAACAACGTCCTCCCTGCGGTTGCGACTGTGCAGGGGGACGTCGGTCCCAACTTTGGGTTTGAAGGTGTGAAGTTTGTTACTGGTCTTGAGATTCCAGGAGTCTTGCTAGGTCTTACTGGGGTAACTGGAAGTGGAGAAAAGGAGGTCTGAGTGCGGGATAGGGAAAGGAGAGATGTGATTCGACAGAGCGTTGTTGGTGGCTCTGTCGGCTCTCTCATTGTCGGAAATGCCGACATGGCTGGGGATCCAGAAATAGATAATTTGTTTCCCTAAGGAGGAAAGAGCGTGAAGTTTATTGAGGATTTGTAGGATGAGTGAATTGGACCAGAGCATATTGAGGATGCTATTGAGAACAGATTTAGAGTCGGAGAAGATGACGAAGCAAAGGTGGAAGGAGATTTCAACAAAGTTTAACGCCAGGAAAATGGCCTTTGCTTCAGCAGAGTATATTGAAGGTCCATCAGACAACCTTGAGGAGAGGGTGAGGCCGGGACAGGCGGCGGCGGCGGCTGCAGAGGAGCCTTCCCATGTGTAGCCGTTGGTGAAGAGGAAAGAGAAGTTGTGGAAATGTCTACTGTGTTGGCAGTATTTGGAGCAAAAGAAGGCTAGGTTGTGGATAGCTTTTGTGTAGGAGGAAAGGCCAAGGAAAACCTTGGGGGTATTGATAACCCAGTTAGGCATGGGAGGGATAGTGTGCCTGGCAATTGAGAATATTATGATGTTGGCTTCAGTGAGAGTGCATCCGGATCCTGAAAGGTGGGAGGATGCCTTTGTTGACGTTGAGGAGGTTGGTGAAGGAGGGAGAGCAAATGGAATGGATGCAAGGGTTCTGCAGATCGTTGAGGTTCTGACATATTTTGTGTTCTTCATTCTGCATAAATTTAGCTCCTTTTGTCAAAATAGGCTAAGATGAATAAAACATGCATATTAATAGAGCTTAAGTAACCATTCTTTGGTAAAATTGTCAACAATAAGATTGCCCAATTTTGAAATATTTTGGGATTTACAGTACTGAGGACAATTTTGAATACCAAATATTTTACATACATTAATTTTTGGAGAAATCAATAAAGTCCTATGTCCATTATCTTTTTTTAAAATTCCATTAATTAAATTCCATTCCAATAATATCTTTGAGTGTTTTCTTTACTATTTTGTTCAAGTTTCTTTTAACGTCCTCTTTCATATCTTTGCATGGGGTTGTGAAGTTGAGTATATGCAGCAATAATCCACAATTACTCTGGTTGTAACATGCACGTATAACAGATCTAGAATAAATTCAATGTTTTATTCCAATTTTTCAACTTAATGTAATTTATTTTGATTTTCTAAGTATCAAATAAATTGAGTGGGTAACTCATGAGTGGGTAACTCATGAGTAAGTAACTCATGAGTGGGTAACTCATGAGTAAGTAACTCATGAGTGGGTAACTCATGAGTGGGTAACTCATGAGTGGGTAACTCATGAGTGGGCAACTCATGAGTGGGCAACTCATGAGTGGGCAACTCATGAGTGGGCAACTCATGAGTGGTCATGAGTGGGTAACTCATGAGTGGGTAACTCATGAGAGGGTAACTCATGAGTGGGTAGCTCATGAGTGGGTAACTCATGAGTGGGTAACTCCTGAGTGGGTAATTCATGAGTGGGTAACTCATGAGTGGGTAACTCATGAGTGGGTAACTCATGAGTGGGTAACTCATGAGTGGGTAACTCATGAGTGGGTAACTCATGAGTGGGTAACTCATGAGTGGGTAACTCATGAGTGGGTAACTCATGAGTGGGTAACTCATGAGTGGGTAACTCATGAGTGGGTAACTCATGAGTGGGTAACTCATGAGTGGGTAACTCATGAGTGGGTAACTCATGAGTGGGTAACTCATGAGTGGGTAACTCAAGAGTGGGTAACTCATGAATTACCCACTCATGAGTGGGTAACTCTTCTACTGTAGACTCTCTACACCAGTCACTTAAAACAAACTTCTTGAAAGGTTCAAAGACAGGTACAGGTAAAATTAGCTCAATTATTTTACAATCAACTAAAAAAAACATAAAGAAGGCAAAAGATCTCATCAAAAATGGTTAAGAATTGGCCATTTTACAGCTTTTTGAAGATTTTTGTGCAAATCTGGGCAAATATGCAAATTTTTGTGTTACTCTTGTGATGTATGAACAGGACATATTCTCTAATTTCTTATGTTAATCCATTGTTTTTTTCTGCCATTTCTCTCGAACCACTTGAATTTTAGTCAGTGGCATAACTACGGGGGAAGGGCAGGGGGGCTGTATGGGGGGAAAGAAAAAAAAACGGCCCATACAGGGCTCTGCGGTTTGAACAAAAGGTTTGGGCCTCGTGATCTGGAATGACAACGGGCCTCTACTTGAGGCCAGCCCGTCTTCGTCAGGGGCCCTGACAATGATGACAGTTGGTTAGTTGGCTAGGCCTAGTGATCAGCTAATAGTCCCGTCTGATCAATGACACCCCATTGCTCTACAGTGTGGGGGGTCATTATACCACAGGGGCACATAGGTCCCCACTTGCTCCCGGCCCGTAGGGTCCTAGCTACGCCACTGATTTTAATTTAATAGGCTCATTGTTCTAGCTGTTTACTTCATATAAAAAATAATGTTTTAAAGCTGCTATTCAAGCTCAGGAGTAATGCTATGTTATAAATTGAATCAAAATGTACTGTCAAAAATTCTCTCGTAAATTCTTAGTAGTACAGTATGCCAAGTGGCAAACCTTTTGTACATTACCTAATGGTAAGGTCATTTGCCCTGCTTAGTCATTTAATTTTGCTTAGTGTTAAGTGACAGCTAAAGGAGCTGGCAGCCAAGAAGAAAGGGCATTAGTTTTGCTAATTTATGTAGATTTTAACCAATAGAAGTCACATCCACATGGTTTGCTTTTACATCAATTTTTACCCATCACGCAAAAGCGAACAAATTCCAAAAGGTCAATGGGAAAACACACACAAATTTTGAGTACTCGGGTCGGGACTTACTGTAGTAAGTAATGTTTATAATATTCCGTACCGCTGGGTGCAAGAAAGGTATTCGATTTATTAAGAGACCCAACTTAAATACGCCCTCACTTTTCGGCCGGCAGCTCTTTAAAGCAACTAAATACAATATCAGCAAATGTAATTAAATGCAATTACGAATTTATCTGAAGTTATACAATCTTTTCCTTTTTTGAACACATAAAGTGGAGAAGAAAAAAAATATATATACATATATCAACTAGACATCAATGATGTTATAGCTCAACCCATTACAATGCAAGAAGAATTGATTGCTTTCAGTGATTTTATTTTTGTCATATGTACTTTTATGATGCTTTTAAAGTTTGATTTGAGGTGCATTCCATTTGTGGGCAATTATTCATCACGTTAAAAATTCAAGAGTTTCAACTTTCCCGTATGAGTTGTATTCAGTTTGTTTGTTTGGGTGTAATGGCACCTTAACAGTCAGGTCATATGTGCCAAACGAGGTTAGTTGTGAATGACTGTCAGATTGGTTCTCAGTAATGACTTAGTTTTGCAGTGGGTGCAATGAGGTTCATGTTATAGCGATGTCTGAAAAATTATGCTTCTAACAAAAGCTATGTGACATTCAATGCATGGTGCCATCATGTCTCACTTGATTAATGACATTGGCGAGGTCATAGGTAAATTCCACCACAACATATAGTTAGAAAATACATTTTGCAAACATAACAAAAAGTTTAACATTTACACATTAATCTTCATAAATGTTAGATTAATTTAATTTGGCGGTACTGAAAAAGATTACTAACCAAGCATGTTTCAAAACGGCCAAATATGTTATAATTAGCCAGTAATCGGCCAAACTAGCAGCTAAGGTTGTGACAGTTAGCATTTTTTCATAAATGTACAGCTGTCACCATTACGATCCATAACCGTTTAACCGTAAGGCCAGTTGTCATAAGTGGACGCCTTTTAACGCAGGTATAAAGCGAAATCTTCGCCAGGTTCTTAACAATTATCTACCTACTGTGGTGTAGCGGTTATCATACATGTCCACAGACCACGAGGTCCTGGGTTCAAGCCTGGGTTGGGTAGACACGCCAGTGCACCACAACTGGTTATCAAAGGCCGTGGACATTGACTTGGTTGTTGATGTTATGTCTGTCCGTGCGTCGTACCTGTGTTCTCGTCCGGATCGTATTAGGCGTTTCATGATAGCATTGTTACTATCATAAAAAGCGATTATGCAGGTGACAACCCGTCATTGTAATTGTCGTCTACTCGTCCGTCGTCAGTTCTTATTAATAGACCTTCCATAGCAACCCATGCTAATCCACCACTTGAAAGACGCTACCGTTATATTCACTATGTAATGTGCAAACATGCACTTCCTGCTTCTCGTATGAGTGTGTGAAAGTCAAGTTGACATGTACGATCGTTACTTAAATTTTGATATCTGGTGTTTTTATTCTTACATAATTAGTTCTTAAATAAATAAATTATTATCCCGATAAAAAAATCATATATTTCATGTACTTTCTTTGTCAAATACTGTTAAAAAATCTTGTTTAATGAGGAACGAAACATAACATAGAAATCATGCTGCCAAATTTGTTTGTGACTTCAAAGAAACATACATATGAAATATAATGGAATTTCGTTTTAAAGTTATGCCCCTAATTGTGTTTCATTTGACATTTTACCATAATTGATGAAGAAATTACTGTTTTCCCCTTAAACTTAACAAAGGGTGGAGGGGAGGGGGAAGGGTGGAAGGGGAATGGTGGAGGAGGGTGGAGGGGAGGTGGAGGGGAGGGTGGAGGTGGAGGGGAGGGTGGAGGGGAGGGTGGAGGAGGAGGGGAGGGGAGGGTGGAGGGGAGGATGGATCGGGAGGGAGGGTGGAGGCGGGAGGGTGGAGCGGGAGGGTGGAGGGGAGGGTGGGGGGGGTGGAGGGGGAGGGTGGAGGGGAGGGTGGAGGGGGGGTGGAGGGGAGGTGGAGGGGGGTGGAGGGGGGAGGGTGGAGGGGGAGGGTGGAGGGGAGGGGGAGGGGGGGGAGGGTGGAGGGGAGGGTGGAGGGGAGGGTGGAGGAGGAGGGTGGAGGGGAGGTGGAGGGGAGGGTGGAGGTGGAGGGGAGGGGGAGGGTGGAGGGGAGGGTGGAGGGGAGGGTGGAGGTGGAGGGGGAGAGTGGAGGGGAGGGTGGACGGAGAGGGTGGAGGGGGAGGGTGGAGGGTGGAGGGGGAGGGTGGAGGGGGAGGGTGGAGGGGGAGGGTGGATCGGGAGGGTGGATCGGGAGGGTGGAGTGGGAGGGCAGAGGCGGTTGTGGCTACAGGAAATGGGATGGTAAATTTCGTCCAACGTATCTTTTTTTTATTGGTATTTCTTGTCCCCAGTAGGCAAATAGACTAAAATATTGGATGGGATCAATAGCTAAATACAAGTGTAACTGCCACGGTCATGTGGAGAACGAATTTTGTTTATACAACAGGAGACAAAGAAAATTGTTAAATAGGGTAGAGAGGGGAATACCCCCATTGTGGGAGTATTCCCTCATAATGGCGGGGGGAACACAGAGGGTAGGCCTATAAATGTTGTATTCATATATCGTTTTGTCAGTTTGTAGTAGTTGCTGCTGTAGGATATTGTGTAACTTCTTTCTGGGACATACAACATAAACTTCAAAATTATCATGCTACGGAGTTCTTACTCACATATGGGGACAGGCTTAACGCACCACACCCTGACACACATCTGAGGCTAACATGTTTTTAAAACACATTTTATTTCAATATTGGGTATATAGTGGTGCGTGGCCAGGGGCAGGAAGACTTTCCAATAATTACGGCCCTTAGTGTTTGATAATGGTAATCCCAGGGTCATACAAGCAAGAATATGTCTCCTTTGATTTAGGTAAACAATTTGAATAGAAGAAAAATCTTTTGATTCCTATGCCAGACATGACAGTATCTGAAATCACGAGAACAAGAATTAAAATTTTTAAAAATCGCGCCGAACTAAAAAAAAAAAGAAGGTTATTAAAATAAACATAAAGCAAATGAAAAATAAGAAACTACTGTTGCATGCTTAACAGTAAAGAAATAAAATAGATAATACAAGGATAAAATATACTTATCTCACTAAAAAGAAAGAAACCAGAGAAAATACATAATACTTCTTTAAAAAAAATAATAACGCACCTGATTTCATGGCCCTCGGTATTCGCGAACTTAGGGCCGGGTATATGCAGCATACTACCTCATTTATTTAAGAATAGTGACAATTGAAAAAATATGCTTCTAACAAAAGTTGTAAGCCGTTTTGTATTAATTTTAATGTAGGAGTTAATGGAGGTTTCCACTATGTAACGGTCGATTACACGACGTTATCGGAGAGCAAAGGTCACTTTGAGTGCAGCATATTCTGCAACGATACATTTTAAAAACAAAATTACTAACATTAGCAACCATCTACATGTATTAAAAAAATATGTTAGGCTATGACGTTAACATGTTTGATTTTTTCTGCATAGGACTTCCAAATTGTTTAGTTTTAGTTTCGCTCGGAAAAAGCGTACTGCCGTGATTCCCGGATACATATTCCCCTACTTTTTAAGTATAGGCCTATGGAATTAAAAAAATAGTACACAATTGGGGGTGGGGTGTGGGGTTTTTTTAGTTTCAATTCGTATCTTGTGACCCCAAGTTTGGATAAGAAGCCAAGCAAGCTCCTTCACGTTGAAGATGTGAATTTACGGCCCTGAAGTGTCAACGATTCATTGTATGAAAATGCTTTTCTGCATCTCATCCACCCCATGCCATCTCAGAATTCAATTGTCTTATCAGGGGTGGCGGAGCGTTCAAAATATTGGGGATTTAATGAGATAAGGTGACATGTGATACGTTCACCTAAAATTATTAGGCTGAAGCCCGCACATCCCCTTCCCAGCTCCGTCGCCTCTGTCGATTTCAAGTCATCATTGATGATAGGACCTAAATAAAAACCTTGATATGAACGCATAATGTAAGTTTCGCGTAACTAGCATGACTACTTTAATATGAAATTAAAATTGGTTCTTCCCCGTTTTCTGTTTGTTCAAACTTAAGGAAACACTTGAAATATAATACTTAACATTCATCCTATCCATGTAATGATAATCATCGGGATTACGTAATTCCCTTTTGATGTCGCTACTGCTGCGAGAAAAATCTGGGTCACTGCCAAAATGCGTTTAGAGCAGTGATGCGGTCTAATTTGCTGCACAGTATAATTTAGTGCACTTGGAATAGCTTTTGAATGATTTAGCCAATGTATTTTCACCCAAATCAGCACTAATGGGGCTGTTATATAGCAATAAATATTCAAGTGTTTGAAGTTTTTTCCCCAAAACCGAGAATGATTGTTTGTTGTCCGTAAGTACTCATGTTAAGAGACGCTATAGCGACCACGTATGACTTCCGCAACTGGGGATAACAGATCACACGGCGTGAGAATATTACGAGTTTTGAGCATGAGCGGGCTATTACGCATTAATTTATGATAACACGCGTGCTGATTTTGTGATTCAATCAAGCAACAACTCCCTGGTAATCCGTCGTAAAAACAATAACAATACCCAGGCAAACATTTAATCCGTCCGTAAATACAATTATTAGTTTTGAAATATTTGTTACTCTTTGAAGTAAATAATAAAAGACACGAATTAATCTGTAATTTTATCACAATTGATGTGAAACGAGAATTTCTTTAATGTTTTCACTGCACATTAGAACTCTTAAAAGCTGGGATACTTTCAACGATAGGCCAAAGGACATCGTTGCGTATGAATTTTGATTTCTTTGCATCGCTACCGTGGTTTGATTCATGACTTGTGTGTTTCTAACCTTTAACGTAAATTCTTCTGGGCCAACTTTAGGAATAGGTAGATTGGAAAAGAATTAAAGTTGTTGTCTCCATATTTCATAGGAAAGAAGGGACGGGCCCAAATTTCCTAGCGTACTGTTTTTACTATGAGGGGGAACAAATTTACTGGATGGCTCACGGCTTAATTGTCTGGGCCCCATTTCCTAGGAAATAAGAGCCGGGAGGCCAAAATTAACTGGGGTAGAATTTACTTTTACACCGATCAGTGGTTGGGTGATGTGTATTGTGATTTGATAATTAAGGGATATAGGCGGAAATTTCTTGTGTGTATTTGACGGGTTATGTTAATGAGTGCTAGCCTGGGCCTAGCGCATTCCTAATGAGCACAAGCTAGCTACATTCCATGCATCCCATCCCAAAACCGTGGAAATAATTAGTAATATGCATAACGCCCGGTGAAAATGTGAAGGCAATGACATAGCGGGTAAAGATTGAAATGATAAGGTTGGTTAGATGGTTTCGTGAATTTATGCGAACTTGAAAAAGCAATTATAAAAATTGAATTAACATTCGTTTACACGTAGCATGATTTCCTAAACTGTTAAACGTCACAACCTTATTAGCAGCCCTGGGATGCCCCATTGAATACTACCGCATACCCAGCGATGATTCTTCCACGTGTCCACGAAAACTTATAGGTTTGAAACAAACTTATATTTCTGGCAATCTGCTGCCCATACGGCAAATTACGGTTTACGCAATGCCGCTGCGTTCACAAACCCAACAAAACTTTTTCCTTAACGTTAGTGGATTTAAGTATAACGCTCTAGCCCCGCGATGCAATGTAGCACAAAACTTACTAACACTTGAGACTTGCTATCGACAAGCGAAAATGACCAAACAACAACTTCACACGTTATCTTCTAGGCTATGTCATAACCTATCATACAACTCGGTAATCCAATCCGATACAGCGTGACCTAAATAAGATTACGAGAATGTGCATATTCATAGCAGAATGTCCGAATTCTGATTGGAAAATACTGCGATATGATTAAACATATATGTCCATACAAGGAACTAATAAACAAGCAGGTATACCAACTGACCAATACCATGGCCCGGAGCGGTACCGTGCAAACGCGAATAGGATAGAGCTATTTTTAGCGAAATTACCATAAAATCTTATACTTTGTTAAAACCTTTCGAGAGCTCTAATTAAAAAAATACATGGACTTTCTCTTAACGAAATACAAGCTTAAATTTGGATACAAAAATCTCGCTTGAGCCAGAATCTCAAGAGCAAAACTGTAAAAACCTAGGAGGAGATGCATTTTTAAGCAAAAGTTAGTACAGGCACATATGAGAGGTCACGTACGATTTGATAATCTCCACTCATACACTCTGTGTATGGGTGGAGCTAAAAATTACGTTGTCATGGTCATTTCATAACTCATGCATGCAAACATTCCTTACCTTGTACGGATAGTCTTCACTTCCCAAGAAAATAAGATGCTCCAGGGTATGTGGCAGGCCGTCATCATCATGAGCTTCAGTTGCTGTAATACAAAAGAGTATGGTACCACAGGTCAAGCAAACCATTTCTTTCAGGGTGAATAATATGTAATTCTTACATAGCTCTTTTATACATGCAGACCTGCCAATCTCTAGGATCACCAAACTGTGTTCTGGAACTACAAAAGTTGAATTTTTGATAAAAAAAACTGTACTCTTCAAACAAAATGTACAAAACAAAGGTTTACTGTGGCTGAAAAAATATTCCCACTGTACTTTCAGTTTCTCTTATTGTACGAATTTGAATCTGAATCGGTGAAGTCGGCAAAATCAATCCTTCAAGAGGACATGAACGCCAACCAAGCGTAAAAGGTATGAGTAAAATAGAATTAAAAAAAATATGAGAATAAATCAATCGTTTTTGGTGCCAAAAAACATACAATCGTATTCTCAACATTTTCTGTATTATATACGGCAAAATCGTACTAGTTGGCAGGTCTGTACATGCAATGCTTACTTAAAGCGCTCTACAATGGAAAATTTAGAGGTTCAAAACTACAGCCAACATACAGCACACAATCCTGTCATAGTACCTTGCTCCAATCTCTTATGTTAAGCACCACTCTAGAGGGCAGCAGGTCCCATTTTAAAAGGATTAGTTCAGAGGTCAAGAAAGTTTATCTTATATAGAAAGAGAAATTTAAGAAACACTACAACTGTCAGAAGGACAGTATGTTCGACTATTCATAGCTAGTATAGAGAATGGGCTTATAGAGGAAAGTATATTCAGAAATAGGGTAACAGGGACAGATGATTTCAAATTACTTTAGCTTCAACAGATGCACTTACATTTTCATTTGCATTACAAGCTTCCAAATATCTTTGAGCTTTCCTAGATAATTTAAGACAAAAAAAGCTAAAGTAACTCAGAAAACATGTAAAACCTAGCAGTCATTATAACTACAGTACAGCACCTCTTTTAGTTCTATCAATTGAATAACAAAGAACGGAGAGGCCCTGACTTGCCAGTGTCAATGAAAGAATGCCATTCAACCCCCTTTCCAACCTGTACCCTCCCCCAGCCCCTACACATTCCAAAAACTACATCCTGTATTGTAATACAACTTCCAATTTAAGAAACTATGTGTGTCAAGCAAAGTCAAGCAACAAGAAATATGTACAATAACATCAGAGCAAAATCATTTGAAACAATATTGCTTAACGTACTGTATGACAAATTAGACATTGGAAATGATACAAATCCCTCACCACTTATAATGCATATTCCAGACTGTCCCACATTCCATCCCAACCTGTCCCAAATGTCATCCCATGCCTATACTCCATGCAATTACACCTGAAAACCAGATACTGTATGTCATTCCACCGCTTGCATGGCCAACATGCCATCACAACTGAAATCCAGATGACATCCCACTACATGCCATTTCAACCTGTCCCACATGTTGACCAACCCTGTTCCACATGCCAACCCTGTTCCACATGCCAACCCTGTTCCACATGCCAACCCTGTTACACATGCCAACCCTGTTACACATACCAACCCATCTTGTTCCACATGCCAACCCACCCTGTTCTACAAGCCAATCCACCCTGTCTAACATGCCAACACATCCTGACCAACATCCCACTGCACACTGCCCTACATACACTTTCACCCTGTCCCACATGACCTCATCCTAATACCTTCAGCTAATTTATTATCATGTCATCTTCTACCCCAGCTTCTTTATTCATGGCAAGACAAACGTTTTGATTGCTATTTATGTCAGAAATATCAATATCATAACAAAACTAAATATGTGAAGTTAGTAAGTCATAAGCCATATATTTTTGATCTGAGGTCAAACGTTTTCCAGCAAATGCACACTATACCTCACCATTAAAATGCTTTTTACATATACTGTATGATCATTTGTTTAAGCAAAATCATCATACCCAATTTAATTCAAGAGATACCACATATACAAATATTTGTATTGCTATGCAAATAGGCTAATTATTATGCATGCACAATCCCCCATGCTCAACTGAACAGTAGCAATGCCCTCTACCACTGAACAAAATAGCAAGTTCTTATATCAGGTTCAATATTTTGTATGCAAGTCTATTGTTATAATAATCTACTTAATATGCACACTACACCTTACCATTGAGTGTAGACAATGCTCTTCACATATATGATCATTGGTGTAAAACAAAATCCCCACTTCCACTTTATTATAAGAGATATCATAGATACAAATATTTTCATTGTTATGCAAATAAGCTAATTAGTATGCACACACAACCCCCCAATTAGGCTTATTTGAACAGCACCTATGTCCTATATCACTGTGCCAAGTTACATGAATGTACATCATTCATAACTTAAGGTATGCGCTCATGAATGTTAAACATTTTGCATGAAAGTATATTGTTATGCAAATAACCTAATTACTATGAACAGTGCACCTCAACATTAAGTGTACACCATTCATAACTTAATTTATGCATACTTTAACCAAAACTTTACCGGACGCCAAATAGGGGGTAGTAGAATAGCTTTACTATTCTTCGAATAGTCGAACTAAAAATGGTGAAAAGTACTTTAATATCTTATTCCGTCAAGAAGATATTCAAATTTAAAGTTCTGTCTTAATTATCAGTGTAGAAATGGCTGGTATAGTAAGTCTACTATGGAAAGTTGGTGCCCACATTCTCACATACTTCAATAACTTATTCAAGTTTAAAGACGCGACAATTGCGTTGTTGCACACTAATATGATTATGCAAATTTGATCAATGCCCATGCTTCTTTTGTTAATATTAATACATACAAATTGAACGCGCCAACATAAGAAACACGCACGTAGGACACACATCAGTGCATTAATACGCTCAAGGTTACACAAGCGATGCAAATACGCACTCAAATTATGTCAATCATTTCTTTACGCAAGCATTCTATCTTCTTATTGGTTGGGGGAAATGCTTACGTGCGTATCACATTTTTGTGCAATTGAGTTAAAACAATATTTACAAGGTCTAAAACCAATTTAAGTTTCCATGTGCTGATTTTCATGTTATAATATGGAAGTCTTAATACTGAAAATCAAGTTGCCCAGAATTCCTGAGCAACTTTTTTGAAAACACACGTTGAAGCCCATTGACTTTGCTTAAAAGCGTGTAAAATTATTATGTATGTAATCATTCATACTCTAAATCAGAGATTCAGAGTGAATGAGTTTTTATGAAATGAATAGCAAAACTGCTAATCAAATTTTTACAAACAAATTGCTCCCTGTGTAAATGGTATGTAAACATTTGGTCAAAATCACGAAAATCTTGTTTTCTCAAATTGACCGTGATGTGATTTTTAAAAAAAACATAGGAATTGTACCTAATCTATAACAACCCTCGTACAGAAATCCCAATGTCAACCTGTACTGAGGGTACTAGGCCTAGCCTAGTTATTGTCACAACCCACGTACATGTATGTTATCACTGGGACATTTGTTTTGTGTACGTAGGTTGTTGCAGATATCATGTTTCCAACTAGACTCACACTTAAGCAATCCATATTTTCCTGAATGCGATAAACTTACGTTCTTTCCGCACAGTGTAATGGGTTTTCACCTCTTCTATGAGTTAGCTGTGGAACAATTTTTAATCAGCAACTTTTAACGGGAGAATTTTAGTTGGGTATTTTCCACCAATAATTTGTTGGTCGCCATGTTTCAAAACTTTGGTCGAGTGTCACGCCTGCGCATTTGTACTCAGGGCTTCTTCATTATGCACTTGTCAAATGTATGACTCACCTCTACACCCCCTGACATGGGTGAATCAAAGGAGGGTCATTGCATTACAAAATGTGACTCACATGTGTATCATGGGTCCAATATTGTCAGTCACAAGTGTGACTCAGGGTAGCATCATTTCACTGCTGATGTCGGTCACTTAAATGACTTAGGTCTGGGTCATGGTGAGTCACTATGCAGCATTGATTTATATGGTTCTAGCCTACTACCTGTATCTTAACCCAATATTTGCACTTCTGTAAATATAGGCCTAGGCTATATCATCACTTATTGTCATAAAAAGTAGCTCCTTCTCACATGTGTCATATGTGGTACTTCTTGTATTTTGATTATTCATGTATCTGCTTATGTATTCATCTTGTATTTAGGTATTTTCATTTGCTTATTGTTGATGATGGTATTTTGTTTCTTAGCTTAAAATTGATTTATTCAATATAGCTTTGATGGTGGATGGAATTAGCACAGGGCATCAACCTAAACTTATTTATTACCCCATTAGTTATTGTGGTTCTCCCTGTACTATTTCAATGTCAGAATGTTTTCATTTTTGAAATAATTATCCCATTTGTCCTGAATTTGCCTGTAATCACTCAGCTGTGTCTCCTTTACTGACCACAGCCTCTGTACTGTGTGGTCTGTCTCTTACTCCATGAGCAATTTATCATTGTCATGGGCTAAATACTTTGGTTTTGCTACATCTTCCTGACCATTCCCTTTGTGTAATTAATCACCTATTTTGAGGTTTCCTTGAACCTATCTTCTCCTTGGCATTTCAGTTGGAGAAGTCACTTGTGATTGGCAGGCATAATGCTTATTTATCTTTCCTAGTAAATTTAACCAAAAGGGGTGGGTCCTGAATAAAGTGTCTGTTGCTGATTGGTTTTAAGTTTAACAAGTATTGATACGTGTGTGTGTCTGATTGGCCTTAAAGTTATTAGGACCTAAAGTTATTAAGGAATGGACTAGCATGGGAGTAGAGAGAGAGAGTCATCAGACAGTGATGGCTTAAGTTTTTGAGTGGGAGTAAAATTAGTATATCGAACAGGGCAATAGATTAGAGCAATGTAATTTTTCGTGTTTGGAGTTTGATTTTGATTATCTGACAACATGTACTTGATGTCTATCTTGTATTATTTTACTGAAATGATGTTAACTCTGACTTAAACTTTTTTTGCTATCAACATATCACAGAGAGGTATTTTGGAACTTTGTCAAACACGATTCCACTTTTACTTGTTTTTTTCATTTATGTATAAATGAATGGTAGCACTGACCACAAACTCGTAGGAGTTTGTATGAACACTTATAAAGGATGTTTCCAACAATGGAAAGGCAGTGGAAGCTCTGAAAAAGTGCAGGGAAAAGTAAGATAGTATGCTTTTGCCTAGAGAGACCCACAATTGCGTAAAAGTGTGTGTGTGTGTGTGTGGGGAGGGGGAGGGGGTTGTGCCTTGACTCAAATGCCTCTAAAGAGGCTGATTTATATATATTTTTTTACAAATGGTCTGCTGTTTTCAAGTGTCGCCCATTTAAATTGCAGTCCCATCAAGTCTTGTGCTTCTTTCACTGTACAGCCATCATGCTCCCAGTTCTATTTCTATAAATTAAAGACACATTATTCTGTTATTGTATATATTCTTCCAAGATTGGCATTATGGGTTGGATACTGAAACTTCTACCAATTTTTCCCCTTGGTATGAACGTCTATCATCTCCCTGAGTTCAAGGAGTGGTTCCCCCACAATGGGTATGACAGCAGTTTGCAGGAGGGGGTTTCGCCCTCCTAACTGGAATGCCACATACTTTTTTTCATAATTTTAGCATACAGTTCTAGCCTAAAACATGTCATGCTTGCATGAAACTTCATCGTATTGCGTGAATCCCATGCTCAAACCATGACTCTGTCTTACGGTTAAAAGCACAAGACTTGACAGGACTGCAATTCAAATGGGCGACACATTAAGAACAGACCATATTTAAAAAATAAATCAGTGGTAAGTCAAGGCATGACTCCCCCCTTCCCCCCCCCCCCACCCCTTCCCACACACACACTTTTTACCCAATCATAGGTCTCATTAGGCACAAGCATACTTCCAACAATTTTTCAGAGCTTCCACTGCTTTTCCATTGTTGGAAACATCCTTTAATAGGATGCCACACTGAAAAATGAAGTTTAAAGGAAGAAGTTTTAAGTAATATACCATGAAAGAACACAATGAAAGAAACACAAAACACCAAGAATCATACACAGAAGAGCAGATATTAGTTTAACATACCGGTAGTAGGTTAGTACCATATCAATCATTGCATACTGAAATGACGCTACACTGAGTCACTCTTGTGACTGACAATATTGGACCCATGACTCACATGTAAGTCAAATTTTGTAATGCAATGACCCACCTTTAACTCACCCATGTCGGGGGGTGTAGGGGTGAGCCATACAATTGATAAGTGCAACTAACTTTAGGCCTAGCCTACCAATAAATCTCGCAGAATGTACTATAAATCTAAATAACTTTGAAACAATCACACTTGGAGACACTCTAAATCTGGCTTGATTACATTAAACTAACGATGCAATGGCATTTATTATGAAAAGAGAATTTTAATAGTAAAAGAACTTGTAACATTACTGTGTAGCCTAACGTTACGTTAGTAGCGTAAGGCCTAACGTTAAACGTTAGGCCTAAGTACAAAAACAAAAATGGTGCAAAGTCATTAAGTGTAACTCGGCACAACTAACCAAGGCAGAAAAATCCATTCACAAGAGGTCCCTCTACTTCTGCCACGCAAATAGTAAGGCCAGTTCTCCTTGACCTAAATTTGGACACAGGTACCACGCCATTTGACAACTCCCGACAGACAAGCTCGAAATTTTCAGCCATTTTGTTTGTGTTAGAAACGGAGATAGGTAGCAGAAAACTAATCAAGTGTTAATTAGCAGGTTCAAAATGACAATTCTCTACAAAAGAACAAAGCAGCCAAAAAAAGTCGCCATATTATAATAAGTGTAACCAGAATTTCGTTCTACCTGTATCTGAATATCGTGTCAAATCCAGAAAATCCAGAGATGAAGCCCTTCAGCGTTTCTCATGATTTTAGTAGCAGAATTTTCTTTAAACAGTGTCAGATGGGGCCGAAAGCCTTGAAAGGGGCACAGAGGCTGTAGGATCCCATGGACTACAATTTGTGTCTTTGATGGGATCCAGCCTCCTGGGAAACCGATGCTTTCAGTTCATGCTTTGATGTGAAAATACAACCGTTAAGAGAAAACGATAATCAGATAATGAACATGTTACATGTTCTTTTTTTGTTATAGGGGGGAGGCGGCAGGGCCGGGGGAACCTCCCCCTACTTTTCTCACTTAAAAACGTTTTCAGATAAGAAAAATGCCCTTTTTCTGAAGGAAAAGTGCCCTTTTTCAGAAGGAGAAGTGCCCTTTCAACATGAGGGAAAGTGCTTTTTTAGAGAAGGAAACTCAGTTGCTCAAACCAAGGAGTTTAGATGCTCAAATATAGAAAGTTACTCAAATATCGCCATAAAAAAACTAAAATTGTGAAATTTCACGCGCTTTGTGCGCATACACTTTTATGAGTTTTGCATGAAAATTTGGGGGCCCAACAATTCTACCTGTTGATCTCTTTTATACTAAAAAGCTTTGCCTACCTTTGTTTTCCTTTCTTAAAATTTCCCAAAACACTTTAAATTTGGGGCATTTTAAAGTGTGCGAGGCACTGAATTTCATTAGTGGGGCATCTTTAAAAAAAGGGCAACACTTACCATTTGGACCCATGACATAAAATGACGTGCCCTCTCTCATGCAGTTTTTTTGTAAAGATCAAAAGGTGCCCCTTTACAGAAAAACAAAAACACAAGTGTTAAAATATTAAGATTTATTCAAGTTCCTTATATTAACTGATCTTTTATTAACAGATTGAAGAAAATAACACAAACATTAAGCAAAATACCACAAATCTTACTCGTGGAGTGCCTTAAATTTGTATTCTGGAAAAAACGGGGACCCTTGCCACTTACTTGCTAAAGACTAGTGTGAATTTGGGCCCTCTGGTCTAATTCATACTGATATACCGAGCTACATTTATTTTCAGTGAAAAAACCATGGCCTTCTGAATAATTCTAATGACCCTTTATTTGCTTTTCACATTTTTCTAGACATTAAACAGTTAAATGTAATCCGATTCATAACCATAGTACAATTGGCTAATCAGTGGCGTAACTAAGGGAGGGGGACAGTAGGGGCAACCGTTTCCAGTCGGCCCGTAAAAATATATACCATTATACCGTTATGTCATAGAAGCCCGCAGGGCCCCACTCGCCCCTCGGCCCATAGGGCCCTAGCTACGTCACCGTGGCTAGTCATGACAGATATAAGTCTAAATCCTTCCGATTTCAAGACTTATCTGCTTTTCTGCTTATGATCTATAAATGTTTGCAGAATTTGGTTTAAAAATTGTTGTATTGTACCGAATTTTGGACCAAAATATCTTGAATTTTTGTAACTGTAAAAGTAAAAAGGGAAAATGGGTCACCAGCGATATACGGACCGATTACATTTTGTATATTTATTTCTTTATCTTATTTTCATTGTTTTAAGGAGGGGGTGGGGATGGTGGGGGGGCGGCTACCCTACAAAATTATACTGCTGCATGAAGTGCTACATGCTTTGAAAATACGAAAGTTGGAAAGTACCCTTCAGATCCTGTGCCCCCAGATTCGAACCGTTCGCCGCCTCTGCTAATCCGATTTTAAAACTTACTAGTTTTTGTATATTTTGATATTAATTTGTGATTTTACCGAATTTTTGGCCAAAATATCTTGAGTTTTCAAAGCTGTAAATTTGGAAAATAGGAAGGGAAAATGGATCACCAGTAATTTTTGAACCGATAAAAGTTTAGAAATTATCCGGGGAAAATACTGAATATGCATAATATTATAAAGACAACATGCAATTGGTCCGCGGGATATGACTCATGAATATACTAAGCCATCACATATACAAAGGTCACCAATTTATGTTCTAGTTTTTCCCTATAATTTGTCAAGCATGGGTTTTCGCCAATTTTGCTCCCCTGTTCCAACCTACATTTTTTTCTTAATATCTGAGTACCCCCATCTCCCCCTCTCCTCCCACCTCGTCTCAATGGTACTCCTGGCCTACAATATTAGACCACCAAAGGCCCCAAATTAGCTGTGGTCATAATCAATGTCAAAAGGAAACGTTTCGGTCGTAAATAATATACCTACTGTTAAGAAATGTCTAACTTAAATAGTGCATTTCTTTAATAAAAATTCCCGAAAATTGAAGAAGATTTTACGAACATGCAGATACAAGAAAATTGTCGGAAAATGAAAAAAAATTCCCGAAAATAGACAGAGATGTCCTTAAAATTCATGAGAAATTGAAACAAAACTTTCTGAAAATAAACAAAATTTCCTAAAAATGAAAAAAAATTCTTGCAAAGTCAGTGAAAATTTCAAAAAATTTCCTGTGATTTTTCCTAATTAGCGTCTTGGCAAAAAGATAAAGGCCTATTATTAAATTGTATCGCTTTGCAAATTCATTATAAGATAAGATAAGATCAATTTATTTCGTCCACAAAAAAATATGGAAATTTGTCGCCCTGTAGCAAAACGTACAAAGATATTTAAAAAAATATATAAATATAAAAGTTATAAATATAAAAGTTACAACAACAAAAAATTAGTAAATTTTGAGAAATAAAAATTTCAGTAAATAATAGTAAATGGTAAAATACAATAATGTCCAAGATGTAAATATACATATATATATATAAGCCCACATACATACACATATATGCACATACATTACACACATACATACATACACACATATATGCACACACATACATGTATATATACACACATATATATATATATATATATATATATATATATATATATATATATACCCACACACATACATACGCACACACACACATACATATATACATATATACACATACATATACATATATAAATAAATATAAAATTTGACTTAGAATTTAAAAACACAAACTATCGGACCGCTTTCAAGTGGAATAGGGAAATAGAGTTGGGTACAAATGAAAACCTGAAACTGTTAAGCTTGGACCGTGGCATACAACGTTTTTTTGTTTTGTTTTTCCGACGACGACGACGAGTGAACACACAATTACAATGACGGGGTCGTCGCCTGCGTATTCGATTATGGTAGTAACAATGCTATCACGAAACGCTTAATACGAACCCGGACGAGAACACAGGTATGACGTACGGACAGACATAACATCGACAACCAAGTCAATGTCCACAGCCTTTGATAACCAGTTGTGGTACACTGGCGGGTCTACCCACCCCAGGCTTGAACCCAGGGCCTCGTGGTCTGTAGACAGGTATGATAACCGCTACACCACAGTAGGTAGATTCAAGTTTTTTTTTTCTTTTTTCTTCCGTAAACGGCAGAAAATATATATATATAGTGGGAAGAGCGGATGTGTGTTGTTATTCAATATTTTAGTTATTTTTCGGTGCATCATGTCAGCATGTAATTGTAGAGATCAGAGACAGACTTCAGACATTATGCCATTGCCAACAACACGGCTTGCGGCCCTTACGATCTTCTCCAATCTAATTTAATCTTTCGTAAGCAGCCCGAATATACAGATAATACTGAAAGTCAACACGCTTCGTATTACTGACTGGTAAAAGAGCTTAACTTAAATAATATTGTCAACTTAGGAGTATTTCAATTTTCGTAAAAAATACAACCTTTGGTACGCCTTGGTTCTAATTGCATCAGCCTGGTCTTTAAAGGTAAGTTTACGGTCAATGATAGTGCCTAGATATTTGTAATGGTCCACCTGTTCAATAACCTCATTATTAACCCTGATCGGAGCACGATCACATGACCGTTTCGTAAAATCAAATACCATCTCCTTGGGTTTTTTAGTATTCAATATCAGATAGTTTTGATTGCACCAAGTAACAAAATCACTAATTTCATCCTCATACGGAGCAATAGTGTTTTATGAAGGTAACCGGTTATCACGGTATCGTCAGCATATTTGATAATTGAGCAAACATCGTGTTTACTTCTGTAATCATTAGTGTACAAGCAAAAGAGGATAGGAGACAGACAACAACCCTGGGGCGCACCTGTACTAATGGAACAAACATCAGAGCATAAGCCATCTATCCTAACAAACTGTGGTCTGTCTCTTAAATAATTTAAGATCCATAATAATAACCTACAATTGACACCCATACTTAACAGTTTGTTTATCAGCAAGTGCGGCAGGATGGAATTAAAAGCACTTGGGAAGTCGACAAATATAGCCCGAACAAAGGAATTTGGTGTTTCCAAACATTAAGACTGCATCATCAACACTCTGGCTCCCATGTGCGCATGACCCTGATATCATAATAACTTTACCTCCGTATCCAAAGGTTTTTGGTTTTATGTTGTAGATTGTAGCCGTTTTGGTCTAAAACTGAAACTTCTGATAAGAGCCTGAAGACTTTTATCCAAGAGTGCAGATTTGTGGGTACAAATTGAAGATTTTGGCCCCGCCAAAATAAAAGATGTTTGGTCTAAAACGAGAGAATATTTGGTGCAAACTGTAAAAGATTTGGTCCAAATTTAACAATAAGTCAGTCGATACGATTGCAAAAAAGCCACACATGGTTCATTTAATATTTCAGTTCGTTATGTTTATGGCTTCAAAAGAATTTTGGGAGGTGAGGATGAGGCTAAGCCCTTAAAGAGGCGATATCGTCATATGTGCACAATATTTAGAATTCCTTTCAAATTTTTTGATTGGTTGAAATTTTGCTGCGCGATTCGTTGTCTCGTATTGCAAGGTATATAGTTATTTAAAACGCCTTCAGGGTCTCCATACGAAGTAGCCCAGATGGTTGCGGCGACCGCAAGTAACGTTTCTTTCAAATCATGTCGTGAGTTCGAGCCCCGGTAGAATCGTTTATCTTCTTCTTCTTTTTTTTTCTCAGTAATTTTCATTTAGTGACTATCATTGTAGTATTATAATACTAAAAATTCACTTTCGCTTTCTGACAAAAAAGCATTGAAAAAAAAACAAATAAGTTTCTCGTCACAGTAACGTAATGCGCTGTGTATGTAATTCTGCACACACAACGTACATGCTAGTGTCTGGCTGTACTGTGTGGTACAAACAGACAGAGGATCGGATCTTGCCTCTACAACCGCAAGTGACGTCAAAATATAGTATCCCCCATTTTCACCGTATTTTACTGAGACGAGCCTCCCTCTTTAATTAATAGCCACCTTAGACACGTAACTGCTTTCTTTATTACTATCCATACAAAACAATTAAATGGCACGACAACCCTTTGTTTAAGGGGTGTTCTTGTAAAATGGTATGTTTTCTGCTCATTAAATATGCACAGCGCGAAAAACTATACATAGGGCCTACATTCCTAACAGAATAAAGCTCTTTGTAGGGCTCTGCAGACTGACTGTAGTGAATTCGCTGAAAATACCACATTTGATTGCAGTGTGGAAGCAATCTACTAATACCTTCATGAAGTGTGTTGACACTTTCATCAAATAAGTACCTCTACCATATAAGTTGATAACATCATGAACTAATTTAAAACCTCCATCACATGTGGTCCTTTTGGTGTTCCATACTTGAATGCGTCAAAACATTACAAAGTTTGTGAATACATAGAACCAGAATAAAACTCCCTGATAGAACTGAAGGACTCGGCATGAATTGAAGTATAATTGAGGACACTACCTAGAGTAAAATTATATTTGCTGTTTTAGTGCCGAAACACTAAACTATGAAACCCAAATCGTATCATTGTAAAATGGCAATGGAATTGACCGAAAAATGTATTTGCAATTAAACCTTTATTCTGTCCTTATCTCGTTATCAGGCAGTCAGGCCCGTAGCTAGGAATAAATTGCAGTTATACAGGTCTATATTCCTATACTCATGTGCATTTGTGGCTCTGCACCCTCTCTGATCACATACAGAGGTTGCAAAACTTGCCAATTAGTTATGGATATACCTACAAGGGTCAACCAGGGACAAGGCGTGCATGAATAGATTTCAAACGCTAGGGGAATGGGGTAAGACAAATTTGCTAGACAAAAGTTTGCATTTGCCCGACTTAAAATGATATGCATAATGTATCTACTATCACATAGTATAGACAGATAGAACACGAGTTCTGAATCATTTTTTTCCAAGGGCCATTATTTCACAACAGCCTCAGGCTGCGGGCCAATCGCATGGCAAAACCAGCGTCACATGACAAACAAAACTTCTCATAACAATCCCTGATTACAAGCAAGCTGAGAGCACGAGTGTGGTAAGAAGGATGTATATACGCCAGATGTTCGTTTTTTTTTTTTTTTTTTTTTTGGGGGGGGGAGGTCGGGCACTATAAAAGTGGCGCCTATTGGTGGTACGCAAAGCGTGCGTGTACCAGCATGGGGTGTACCAGCATGTGAGGTTCAGGGACGAAGCCCTGGTACAAGTCCAAGGGGCGAAGCCCCCGGAAGCTCTGCAGATTTCTTGTTTGTGATACCCCAAAATGGCTTTAAAAGAAACACAGAAATTCCTAAATCAAATTGAAGACAGTAAGACAATTTTGTGCCTCCCCTTAGCGACGCCACTGGACAAGCCGCGAGTCTGCCCAATTTATATCGCCACTGAAGATAACATTTGATAAGCTGCTGATCTGCTTAGGAAAAACCCAAAGTAAACGATTTTTTGCGACTTTATCAATCTCTTTCAGATTAATCGGTATAATATATTTTTTCCCTAATACGACTACTGTTCGCCGACCAGATTGAATTGTCTGGCGGGCCAGATTTGGCCCGCGGGCCGCCTATTAAGAATCACCGGTCTAGAACATACCAACCCCACTGACTATCACCACCAGTACAGTGGTACAGACATAAATTTTTGCAAGGTGCACGGTACAGCTCTCAATTATCATTCTGCCATTGCCATTTCTGAAAATGACTGAAAGTTGAAGCCTAAAAGTTCCAAAATCTAACTGATGAAAGACAATTTTAAATTCTCTTGTTAAATCTACTCAGACAGATAAGCATTTAGACAGTTAGATTACCATTTCTAAACCGGCCGAGGTAATTTCCCCTGTACATTAAGAAATTTTGGAGTGAAGTCGTGGTCAGTGGCGTGGCTACGGGGGAGAGGGAGAGGGGGGGGGGTGAGGGGCTTCTTCTTACCCCCGACTTTTCCAGGAAAATTTCACAAATTTAGATAATCTTTGTTAAGATTACCATTTCTAAACCAGCCGTGGGAATTTCCCCTGTACATTGAGAAATTTTGGAAGGAATTGTGGGCTTCATGGGTGAAGTCATGGTTAGTGGCGTAGCCACGGGGTAGTAGGGGAGGAGCTTTTGACCCCCGACTTTTCGAGGAAATGTTCACAACTTGAGATAATATTTGTTTTTTATATCTTTTTTGTGCTTTTAAAAACAAAAATACCCTCAGAAGCAGAAGTGGGCTAAATTTGAACACTTCGTCTTTAAAAGGGGGTCTAAGAACTTTTCAGACCTCCTCACTTTTTTCTTTTTTCAAAGATTTCTTGTTTTTGAAAATGGCCCGCCAATCCCGTGGCAAGGGCTAGGGCCAAAATCCTGGCAGAGGCTTGGAAGTATTATTGTCTTTGATGTCCCAAAATGGTTGAAAATCAACACAAAGCTCGACAATTTAATTGCAAAAAAGAAGACAAATCTAATTTCTCATAATAGCATACTCTAATAAGCAACAGGGTTTCTCCTCTGCCTAAACAGGCAAAGGAGAAATTTCCCAAAATAATAAATATTGTCTCTTGATTCCCAGAAATAGCCCATGATAGGGGCTCAGGATTTTGTGTGGGCGGGCATCTTTCATATATACGTGCCAGTTGATGATGAACCTTAAAGTGATTTCAACTTGTTTTCTTATACAAAAACTCTTTTGATTTGGGTCATGTAAATTTGTAGGTCTCAGTTATCTGAATGAGAACAAATTCATTTATTCTAGTACTTTTTATTCTTATTGAAAAAATAATATATAATATGTCTAAATGATACACAAGTTGGGGGCCCGTGGGGAACAAATACCCACTTCTGAAAAGTATGGGGAAATGACCCCATGGCCCCCGCTCTTCGGCCTATGGTATCTGCCCAGGGATCTGTTACTTTTGAAACATTGAAAGATTCATCTGGTCTGCCATTACGCATTAGGCAAGTGCTATCCACATATCCCCATATGATTATAATTGTTGAAACAAAAGTAATGGCTACTGCAAATAGTTTTGCAAACTTTCTGCATTACCGGATTGCATAACTTCGTTACTTCCACCATAGAACTTCCATGCTACCACCGATCGACAAATGGAAACAACAACACACAGGCTAGGCACGCACATACTGTAACGTAACACGTGAGATCACATTGGCAGTAGCCTGCATTGCAGCACAGTACAGGACAGACTGACACAGTTGCTTAGTTTAATCTGGGATATGTGCTTTAACGTAGACTAGTCAGACATCAACTCAGTTACTGAAGGTTTTGAGTTAAGTTACTGTGCTAGTGACACCAGTAAGGCCTAATACAGTAATAGCGTGCTGTGCCACTAATCATATCAAATTTAAACGTTAAATACTGCAAAGATGAGTGGAGCAATGTCCAACGAACATTTAATTTTGCGTTTGTTCGAAGTCGGAGCGGTGAAGTTTGGTCTATACACCTTAAAAAGTGGAATTGAATCACCCGTTTATTTTGATTTGCGAGTGATGGTTTCATACCCAGAGATAATGGTACAGTGTTTAGGCTTAACTTACATTACAATTGCTAATGGGTCTGAGAGCAAACTGTTGCTTAAATTAATGTTAGAAAATTTACCCAGAGATGGCCACATCCATGGACTTGAATGTGGCTGTACGGGAAAGGCAGAAAGAGGTACTAATGTTTCAAGCTTTATTGCAACCTAGGCTATATACTTATTACATATATATATTTAACAAGGTAGGTCACCTACCGCGACTTTCGAATCGTATATGAAAAATCCTTTGTTTGATCTCTCGCGAATCTTAATTACATTTTTTTACTCAACTCACATTTGTCGGAGACTCCCACAGTATTTGTTATTTTTCCAAGTGGAGAAACAAATTGGTGAAAAACCCATGTTGATATCTTATTCCGTTTAGAGCCAAGGTAATTCGTAAGCCTATGTATCGGCAAAGTATCTCTTCGAGTATAGCGCATATTCAATAATTGAACAACTAATTTAATAATAATAGCTGGTGCTTATAAAGCGCCTTTAACTCAGAAGAATCTCAAAGCGCTGTACAATACAATAAAAATGGAAGAGAAAAAAACTAAACAAAAAAAGTACTTAAAATTGGGGCATAAAAATGTGTTTAAAAAGATCTTTATGATATGTATGATGGTGAATCAAAAATATAGATCTACGGTCATTGTGTAAAAAGAAAAGTCTTTTTGTAGGTGAGTAGATTAATCTTAAAGGCAATTTGTTCCATCTGACGAATAGTCAACCAGTGGAGTCTTGATAAGGTTTTGCAGAATCTCGGAAATACAAGATCTGATATGTATGATGGTGTCAGTGCTTTTCGGTGAGTTAATCAAAGTTGGGTCAACCAATGGAGTCTTCGCGAATCTCGTATGTTGGACTCGTTGCAATTTTATGATCTCGATATCAGGCAATCCGTATAAAAGGGAACTACACTGATCCAACCTAGAAGTCACATAAGCATGTACTAGTTTCTCGGTAGTGTCATTATCAAGATAGTGTCTGATTCGACCAATGCATCTGATTGCATGTGTGGCGTTCTTGCAAATGTTGTTAACGTGTTGTGTCATGCACAGCTGCTTGTCAAAAATGACACTGAGATTGCGAGCTGATTGCACAGGTTCCACTGCAGTTCCATTTACTTGAATGCCAGCAATATTGGTTGATTTGACATTGCGCGACGTGATATGAAGAATCTCCGTCTTGCTATCGTTCAGTTTAAGTTTGTTGCTAATGGTCCAAGCTTTTATGTCAACAAGACTTTTTTCCAATTTGGCAATACAAAGTGTTTCTATCGGATGGTTTCATAGGGATGTACAACTGCGTGTCGTCAGCGTATGACATACACTGAATTCCGTTTGACTCTATTATATCTTCAACTGGAGCACTGTACATTGTGAACATAACGGGAATTGATATACAAAATAATTTAGAAAGGGGTAATTCATTTTGAAAGAAATAAGTCAAAATTGTCATGAATGTAAAATTATGACAATACACAGCCATACGGACTTAACAAAAGACAAGAACTTCATTCAAAAAGCCGGATTAGTTACACATCGTAGACCTTCCCTCACTCCCAACTTTGTTTGTTGTTATTTTCTTTGTATTCAGTTTCGGCTCTAGTAATTTGTTTCACTTAATGTACATTAGCTTTATTATAGTCTTATCACTTACTTGCATTTGTTCAACCGATGAAGGTCGAATGACCGAAATGCTTGCTTTTTTAAGTTTTTAATAAAGTTACTTTAAGGACAGAAGGAGTGGTTGGAAGTTGTATTTTCTTTTTTCTGCCACGCATTCAATTTATATATATATATATATATATATATATATATATATATATATATATGTATATATGTATATATGTATATATATATATATATATATATATATATATTATATATATATATATATATATATATATATATATGCATGCATGCATACATACATACGTACATACATACCAGGGTTCTAACTAGACAAGTTTGAGTGCTGGGCTCCAGTGATAATCCAAGGTGACCTCCTAGACCCCCCTCCCATGAAGAACTGTTCAAATTTAGTCCACTTTTATTGACAAATCGTCAATGAAAAAGTTTTTTTTTTTTTTTTTTTTTTTAATCGAATGGTAGAAGGATTTATTTGTTGATGTACAATGGATATTCAAAATACAATGGATATTCAACTGTCAAAGTGCCCTACCCCCTTCTCTCCTTCCTCCTTCCTCCTAAAAAAAAGTACAAACATATGCCGGAAACTCTTCTTTCAATTCCCATTGTTATTCATCTTGCCCAAACTTTTTACCGCTTTTATTTTCGTCCCAGTATCGTTCGACAAAAGCCAAGCGGCACATGTTCCTATGAATTACTCTACAACTTTTATAAATATAAAATTCCCCCCAAATCAAAAGAATATCAATCTGTCGGTTATAATGTTAAGTGCATATGGGGTTTATAACAAATGTGATTGGTTACTTACATGTGGAACGGTCTATAAGCACGCCTTGGGCCTTTGGGGGTGTAATTTTTACTTTGTCAAAGTTTGTTAGTATGGCAAGTGACCAACTTGGCAAGCTGCCAGCAGTGATTCACAAAGATTAAAACATGAACCTAAACTGTGTGCATGTACATATGTTTATGCAAAGAGCTTCGTGTATGGGTGATTTTATGATAATACAGTGTGTACATTCAATTGCGTTAATTTCTTATAGTTCGGTTGTTTTGATCGCAATTTAATGTGTGTAATGTATGTTATGAATGTAAATCAGCGGATGACCTAAATAGAATGAGATTAAAAGGAGATCTATTTAAACACTTAATCATTTAACCAAATTGAACTTTTGAGTGAATCTTAGAGCCGAGTGGTGGGCGGGAATTGCGAGTCCTGGGCTGGGCGGCCCGCCAAGCACCGCCCACTGTAGCTAGAACCCTGATACATACATACATACATGCATGCATGCATGCATGCATGCATACATACATACATGCATGCATGCATGCATGCATGCATGTATGTATGTATGACTGATAAGGACCGTTCATGAGCCAAACAGGATAATTTCTTACTATGCTTTTATTCTGTGTTCTGTATCTGAGTTAATTAAGATTATGAAAAGGGGAGGAGGGGGTAAACAGGCCAACAGAGGGCCAGGGCGGGCTGCCTCTCTGCAACAGCAAACTAGGGCACTGACACGAATGTAAATTTTTGCTGTGCCCTTCCCCCCCCCCAATGAAAAACCGGCATTACAAATTTTCACAGATGACTTCCATTTCAAACATTTTCCATTTTTTTCTCGCTTGAGTACTGTGTCCCTGAAGCCAAAATCTCTGCCGACGCCTCTGAGAAAAAGAGATAATAACCAACCATTTCAGTTACTGCTCAACTGTCTGAATGCTTAAGAAACGTTCGAAAAGTCATACTCTGAGAAGACAGTACTGTACCTTAATAGTAACGCATGATGATTTTCTTGTACAGGAGGAGGTGGCAGACTTGATGTGGAAGGTGGCAGCAGAGGCTAGTTGTTCATTCGACCTCCTTTGTGGTGTTCCCTACACAGCACTGCCAATAGCGACTGTAAGTGTACATTTGCTTCCATTCAAAAGTCAATATATTGAATGCTAATACAACAGGATATCATGATTGCCAGTGAGTCTTCCTATACTATAAGAAGGTAGTACACCTTGGGCACGCTTTAGGCCACAGAACCAGATTTACCATGTATTAATTTTAATGACATTAATTCTCTGTTGTAGTCAATGGCTGTCAAACACAAGAAGCTGATGCTGATTGGTTTAATTACTATTATTTTATTTAAAAAAAGATGCTGATGATCTGTGAAAGAGGGGCAGGGTGGAGGAAAAACTGGACAGGGTGAAGAAAATAGGTTAGGTTGCCTAACTAAAGGGCACCTACATGGTGTAACTAAGGGCCTGTGATACGTTATCATACTCATACATTGGTTGTAATGACATTAAAGGATTAGTTCAGGGGTCAGAAAAGAAACAAAATGTTAACAGAAGAGGATAAGGTCTACCTACTGTGATGTAGCTGTTATCATACATGTTTGCAGACCACGAGGCCCTGGGTTCATGCCTGGGTTGGGTAGACAAGCCAGTGCACCACAACTGGTTATCAAAGGCCGTGGACATTGACTTGGTTGTCGATGTTATGTCTGTCCGTACGTTGTACCTGTGTTCTCGTTCGGGTCGTATTAAGCGTTTCGTAATAGCATTGTTACTATCATAACCGAATACGCAGGCGACGACCCCGTCAATGTAATTGTGTGTTCACTCGTCATCGTCAACAGAAGAGGATATGGAAGTAAGTTTTCACATTTTGTTTCTTTTAAAGTCCTCTTTCGTGTAAGATAAACCTGCTTGACATCCTTTGTTCTAGTTAATGGCTGTCAAGAACAAGAAGCCAATGCTGATTCGACGAAAAGAAACCAAAGACTACGGGACAAAGAAGATGATTGAGGGCAGTTTTGACAAAGGTCAGACGTGCCTTATTGTCGAGGATGTGGTCACCAGTGGGTCAAGTGTAGCTGAAACGGCAAAAGTGAGGATTTTGGACAATAAATTTGTATTTTTGATTTGATATTTATTGATGATCTTTACATTGCATATCATTAAAGGCACTGATCATTGTGTGAGCAGTTTTTGCAAGTACAACTTCTCTAAAGCTGAATATGGACTGTTTGATCATAGGGGTAAGCTGCTACAGTACCACCCAGGAACTTGATACTAAATTTGGGCACATCTGCTTCAGCTTGAGAGGTATATGTTATTTCAAGCCTTAAAATGCAATGTGGTCAGTACACCAGTGTGTATGATGAAGGTGTTTAGCATGTTGTGGCAATTTTGTGATGAAAGAAGTAGGATCTAAGACACAGAGATGATGTTCATGACATTCATGCTTCACCTACAATATGTCTTACTATAGGTAGCACTAAACTTATTATTTGCCTCATTGAAACCTATGATAAAAGAGTCAAAGTTTGGCGGAATCCGTTTCCTACCAGAAAGCAACAAATTTGGGATATTTTGTGATGTTTTCCAAAAAGTACTGTATAATATCTTTAGTAAATTCCATAGGGGGTCACTGGAGGTTTTGGTCCTTTTTTAGGCTGAAGCAGATCTTCTTCAATTTGAACATAAATATTCGAGACCTATCCTTTCTCTACCATTCCTGATATTTTCAACTGCTG
The DNA here is from genome assembly GCA_020152595.1 of Chiridota heheva. NCBI lineage: Eukaryota > Metazoa > Echinodermata > Holothuroidea > Apodida > Chiridotidae > Chiridota > Chiridota heheva. The sequence continues at coordinate 80,863 of JAIGNY010000082.1, read as the reverse complement.
AGCTTCCTGTCCAAAATAAAACCTCTTGAAAATATTTTGATTAGCCTTTTCTCTTCGCCAGGGGTTTTCATTTTTGTATGATGCAGTAATACCTAATTAGTTCAGTGCTAGCTATGCTATTCTCATCTAGATGTTGTGTGTGGACTGAATTTCACCATAATATGATTGATGTCTTGGTGGAAGTGCTTTTGTTCAAAATATTACAGAATTGAAAACAGTGGATACGCACTAATAAGTGTTGTTAGGCTCATTTGAAAGAGCTCCGATTTCCTGCCGAAAGGTTGTGCGACCTGCTGCCGTCTTGCTTGGTGCTCAGTATAAGGGATCGGAGCACTGTAATTATGTAGGCTTGTGTGCTGGCTGCCGCCTTAGGGGGTTTGTATTGTAAAGCGCTTTGAGCATACATACTTGCGTGGTAAGGTACTATACAAGAACTGCCTATGATTGCTTATTAGTATGTGGTAGTGAAGAGGAAGTCTTAGATAAGGTGGAATCCTACAGTAATTGTAACAATTGTGAAAATTTGATGGAATATCACCTTTACTGACCCCTTATACCATTGAAAGCATCTAAAATGCTATTATGCAGTGATTTCATTTTAATTTTTGAAAATTAGGTGGAATTTTTTTGCTTAATCATTATATCATGTTCCTGAACTATTTCAATAACATTTAATTAATTGTTTTGGTTATTTTATGCCAAGTGCCCTGCCCTGTAATTGTAAGAATTTTAAAAATTTGATGGAATTTTACCTCTTTGACCCCTTGTACCATTGAAAGCATCTAAAATACTATTATGCAGTCATTTCATTTCAATTTGTAAAAATTATATGGAATTTTCTTGCTTAATCATTATATTATGTTCCTGAACTATTTCAATAACATTTAATTAATTGTTTTGGTTATTTTATGCCAAGTGCCCTGTCCTGTAATTGTAACAATTTTGAAAATCTGATGGAATTTCACCTCTTTGACCCCTTGTACCATTGAAAGCATCTAAAATGCTATTATGCAATGATATCATTTCAATTTTTGAAAATTAGGTGGAATTTTCTTGCTTATTTGTTATATCATGTTCCTGAATTATTTTAATTTTAATTAATTGTTTTAACTATTTTATGCCAAGTGCCCTGTCCTGTAATTTTTGTGAAAATCTTGGAATTTCACCTTTTGAACCATTAAAAGCATCTAAAATGTTATTATGCAGTGATTTCATTTCAATTTTTGAAAATTAGTTGGATTTTTTTTTTTGCTTATTCAGTATATCATGTTCCTGAATTATTTCAATAGCATTTAATTAACTGTTTTGGTTATTTTATGCCAAGTGTCCTGAGCATCATTTATGGCAGATACCTGCGCTTTACAAGAATGATTGATTGATTGATTGATTGATTGATTGATTGATTGATTGATTGATTGATTGATTGAATGATTGATTGATTGATTGTTTGATCGATCGATCGATTGATTGATTGATCGATTGATTATTTAATTGATTGATTGATTGCATTATTCAGTGATTTCATTATAAAATCTTTATAACATTTAATTCATTGGACATCCAAACCATTACAGTCATTACAGGAAGTGGGGTTAAAGGTCACTGATGCTGTGGTTCTTCTGGACAGATGTCAGGGTGGTGACTTGAAGCTTAAAGAAGAAAATATTAATCTTCATAGGTAAGTATCAATATCCTTCACACTCCAGTTGGATTTAAAATGGAACCATTTCATTGGACATTTCAGAAGGTTTTTGGTGAATTTTACAAATATTCATTGACCTGCTTTTCTTCCCAAACTGATAAAATGTTATTGTTTATGAATCTTAGATAACTGCTTGGTTTAAATATTGGTGTCAGGGAAGGTTTGTGACTCTCCACCAAGGCTAAAACGCTTTAGAGCTGTGATCGTTTAGCGTGTACACGCTAAACGGTCACAAATGTACTAAATAAACCTTTACTAATTATCCAATTGCAAGTAATATTTTTTTACAGTCAGTCTTCCCATTGAAAATCAATGATTTTTACAAACTATAAATCCGATTAGCATAATACTTTTTAAATGCGAGAATCACAAATGTATAGTAATCACTTATGAATGGGGATATTTTGCACTTTGATTTCGCTGAAACCTGAGTAACTGGTGATATGCAACGCGAATGTACAGTAAACAGTCTTGACAGTAAAACTAACATTACAAAGTTGCACATTCACTAGTTTGATGAAGGTTATGTTTTCGCCTCCATTTTTCTGTTTGTCCGTTTGTTTGTGTGTTTGTCATCACGATATCTCAAGAACTGATATTTGATTTAATATCTCAAGAACTGATGATTGCATTTGAATTAAATTTGATGTGTGGTTTTATTATTACTTAAGGAGCTAGTGATTAAATTTGGGACGCACTGATATAAGGGAAGGGTAGAAATTGAGGGGTGGGGATGTTTTGGGTAAGGTCTGCCAAGACACAGTTGAAACTTTTCAATGAAATGTGATGAACAATGAATTCATGCTACGAAAAGAATCCAACAATCAATTTTCTTGACTCATTGAAAATTAAATCAAGTGGCCTCTACTATCAATGTAATAAGAACAATTTGTTTCTGCCATGAATGGAAAATGATGGAATGTGAATCTTAAGTGAATGGAACACAAACAATGAATGCTTAGCCTGAATGAATCTGAAAACAATGATATGGCCTTCTAAGAAATCAGTCAAAAGATAATCTTCAAGTGTTCAGAATGCAAATGATCCTTACAGATCAAAACTTGTGGATGATGGCCTAGGATTTCTGCGGTAGATTATAGTGGGGGTATGGGGATCAAATGAACTCTACAATTATTCTAGGCATGTTGGAATTGCAACGGGTGGAGGTATGTGTTCTACAGAGTACTAATATTCTAGTTCACTGTGGATTCAAGCTTTGAATTGAAATGAATACAAAGTTACGTTATTTCAACCATTAGAGCATACATACAGTACAAGTATGGCTGTCACATGATATTGTTTTTCCGTGATCTCAACATTGCCCTTACTGACTTATCATGATGTGTCATTTTCACATGTAAATTGCATATTAAAGTAAAAACTTGTGAAACGGAATTTCAGAAACATTTTAAATGAATGAGACTTGAACAGAATATTTGCAGCAAATCATTTTGATTTTTGTATGCTGTCCTTCCTTAGATCTTAAACTTGAAGTGGCAAAATTGAGATCTGCATACTGAAAACCTAAGAATGAATGACAAACAGATATCGCCCTATGGGAATATATCGCCATATGGAGATATATCGCCAAATGGTAATATATCACCATCTGGTCATATATTGCCATATGGTGATATATCGCCCCAATATTTTAATCTGTCGGTTCAGATTTTAATTCGTCGGTTCAGATTTTAATCCGTCAGTTCAAATTGTAATCCGTCGGTTCAGATTGGTGCCATCGATTCAACAAGCTTTGACATTCGAGGTGCTTTTTATGTTTTTAGATTTCAAAAGGGCACTTTCTCAGAAAAATGTTCTTCGGTAATAATATATTAAACATTTGTGCGATTTTGTATTTAAATGCATGAACTAAGACACAGAGAGAAGGGAGAGAGAGGGGGAGAGAGAGAGAGGGGAGGTGGGTGTCAGAGTGCAAATGATACAGAACAGGCTCATTTTAAAAGTTTGACAACATTTACACAAGCTTGTAGTAAATTATTGAAAAGCTTTCTTTTAGACAACCCATTTTTTTCAAAGAGTGACGATTAACCTAACCATGTACAAACGTAAACAATAAAACATATTTCCACTTTAGGCGTTTTCATGATTTTGTGTTTTGTATATGGTGTATTATAGCTCTCTTTGACATGAATTTTGACTTGTATAATACACCTTTCTTACTATGCGTTGTGACATTCTTTTTTGCCCTTGAAATGTCAATTTTGCGAGACCCCTACCGGTGCTTCGCCCCTAAGGGCCCGCTTATGGGCACCTGGACCCCACGCCGATAGGTGACACCTTTGGTGTCACCTCAACTACGCCACTAAATATTGTGCCGATTCAATTCCCCCCCTCCCCGTCCCTCTCCCCCTCCCCCGTAATATGAAAATCATGGCTATGCCACTGCATCGAGTTAATACAAACATAAATTATTGTTCTGGTTGAGCGGGCACTCAAAGACAACACAGATTGACAAAGGTATGGAAGAAAAGTTGTTTAGGAAGTGATCAACCAAATACCCAAAACAGGACCAAATACCCAAAACGGGAACAAATACCCAAAGCGGGAACAAACACCCAAAATGAGAACAAATACCCACAACGGAACAAATACCCACAACGGAACAAATACCCAAAACAAAAACAAATACCCAAAACAAAAACAAATACCCAAAACAAAAACAAATACCCAAAACGGGAACAAATACCCAAAACAGGAACAAATACCCAAAACGGGAACAAATACCCAAAACGGGAACAAATACCCAAAACGGGAACAAATACCCAAAACGGTAACAAATTCCCAAAACGGGAACAAATACCCAAAGCGGGAACAAACACCCAAAATGGGAACAAATACCCACAACGGAACAAATACCCACAACGGAACAAATACCCAAAACAAAAACAAATACCCAAAACAAAAACAAATACCCAAAACAGGAACAAATACCCAAAACAGGAACAAATACCCAAAACAGGAACAAATACCCAAAACAGGAACAAATACCCAAAACAGGAACAAATACCCAAAACAGGAACAAATACCCAAAACAGGACAAAATGGAGAGAAGTCATCTGTTGCCTATGCTCCGACAAGGAGTGATAAGGCACAAATCAAGTTAAGTTGTTTAGTATTTGATACAAATTTGAGATTTCTTCCACTAACCTCAGAAATGTTTTTGTTTCTGTTTGTGCCCCATTTAGTGCTATCTCCCTTCATCACATCTTGGATGTTCTGGTACAGAAGGAAAAAATCAAGGCAGACATGATTGTCAAAGTGCAGAAGTTCCTAGAAGAAAACCAATTCTTGCCAGCTCACCGACCAATGAAACGAGCACGTGGGGTGAGATACCATCACTATTATAAAATAATGAGTGGTCAGCCAAGTTAAACAATTTTTTTAAAGGCTTTTTTGGGCAGTGCAGTTATTAGCATTTTCTATGAAGCCTATCTGGAGCTAGTCAGACAACATCTGACTGAAGTATATGCTATAGCCACTACAAGGCTGCTATACAGTCAGAAAACACTATATACCTTATAACATTGAAACTGCAGCATTGGCTAATCATAGAAGCGTAGATGAATTTCGACTACGCGCTAGATAAACTAGGCCTGATCGCAGGTCAACTTTTGACAATGTCTGTTATCGTCATGGATCACTTTTACGTAATACAAAATAAATAGATTTATGCAATGATATTATATTGGTGTGGTCACTTACGTTTTGTGCGTGAGTTTAATAAAGAAAACTGAAAAGTTGCATTTTGTGCGAGAGCCTTTGCTACTGACTTAGTTTCAAACAGCTCCTTGGATGGATGTAGCTAATTAGTTGAAAAGTTGTCGAACAATAGAGCGACGGTGAAGTCAACATGCGTATAGCATCAAATCAATCGAACACTGCGCGCATTTACTGTCGAACTTTTACAAAATAGCAGTGCCAGCGCACTTGGGTGATATGCTCACTAATTGTGTACGCGTTTCGTAAAGTGAGGGATTTGCGAAGTAATTGGAATGTCATTTCTTCCGTAATTTACATGTTTGTTCCGTACAAAATATTCATCATTGCGTTTGTAACTTAGTTTGAAATTACTTTAAAGTTTCAAGATGCTATTGAGATCAAATTCATAGCTCGTAAGTACTTTTGGGCAGTTTTGAGAAGGGTTTATATTTCATGATTATGTTATTTGTTGTTGTCTGAGTGGCTTTTAACGTTATGAGTGTATTATGCGTTGTCTCACTCAGTGTGCAAGTATTGCCTTGCAAGTAGTGCCCTACTGAAAGAGGTGTTTATCTCACTAGAGCCTACTTTCTTAAATTGGATTGTGATGATGATGAGGTTTAGTTTGAAACAATTACAAGATTTTGCTGTAAATTGTAGTCTCTCTGTCAGCAAATGGCATGTCAGCTATTCATGGAGTGGAGGTGTGTGATGACAAGCAGTTGGTGACCAGGAGTCAGTGCATAATCTGCATATTTTTCTTCATGAATAGAATGTGCCTAGATGTTAATAATCTACCATCCTGGTAGATATTTGTAAAAAGTAATGTGAAGAATGAAGGGATTATGTGCAATCCCATGAAAACGTTGTTGTTGCTTCTGTGAAGGCAGATCAAGGGTTACAAAAGTTACAAAAGTTTCGAGCATAATATTACAGATTTTTAAAGAATGAAAATAAAATGACATCAGAGGGCAATGAGAAAACATAATACAAAGAATTTACTCAAAAATTTTCTCTGGCTGGGAAACATTTACTTTTGTTTAATTTAAAGAAAATAACTAGCATCAGAAATCTACTGCATAAGAAATAAATTAAGTACTGATGTTAGTGTTAATTTCCTATTTGTTAATTTGATGTGTTCCTTGCATTTATTTATATCTTCAATTCTTCAACCCTGACAGCAGTTGATCATATTCTTGTTTATTGTCCAACCATTGCAGATGCCATCTCTGGTCAAATAAATCCATCAATAACCATGTAAAAGCGTCAAATTAATTAACTTTTAGAGTGTGCTATATTTTCAAAATTACCTCAGGGACTTTCCCATATTACATCGGGTGCATCATTTGAAAGACCTGTGATTCTTTCATATTCTAACCGTTTTTTATATGGGAGTAAATTATGGCCAAACATGGATAATTTTCATTTGTTGAGCCATTGATAAGCGCCCCTCTTCAAAAATGAAGTGTCCCTTTTATTTGACTTTGTTGTTTTGGGCTCACGTATTCTATCTACAGATTGGGATGGGGGAGGGGGAACCTGAATTGAAAAGTGCCCCTAAAAAGTTGTGCCCCCCACTTTTCGCAAGCTTCCTAAACCCCTGGTTTGATGCTTTTCAGTGACTGAAATTTAGGACAAAAATATAAAGAATTCATTTAAAAAGCTCTCAACTACAAATAATCAATATCTTCTCAATGAAAACATGGCACATTATTTCAAAAGACGGAACTTTACACCAATGACCTTCCTCTCTTTCATTGACAACAAATCACCACCATAGGCTGGACACTCGAAAAACTTTACTCAAAATTTTAATTTAAAGGGTTGAGCATCTGCATCAGTGATGCTGTTCTTACAAAAACTTGCAAAAAATTGAAGTTTTCCAAATTATTTCAGGGTATACTTATAGCTTCATACTTGTAATAGTAAGTGAAAGGAAAGTGTAAAACACAATAATCATCTACATAGTTAACAAAATTGTATTGTCTAGTTGGGGGCTTACAGGTCTCTGGTTAATCCTCCAGAATATATATCATGTTCTTGAGGAAGGCTTAAAGGAGATAAGACTTAAAGGAGATAAGGGTTAAAGGAGATGAGGGTTAAAGGAGATGAGGGTTAAAGGAGATGAGGGTTAAAGGAGATGAGGGTTAAAGGAGATATGGGTTAAAGGAGATAAGGCTTAAAGGAGATAAGAGTTAAAGGAGATAAGGGTTAAAGGAGATGAGGATTAAAGGAGATAAGGGTTAAAGGAGATAAGGGTTAAAGGAGATAAGGGTTCATACTTTGATTAAAAAGTGTGTATATTCCACACTTTTCGTTGCTATTCTGGCCATTTTGAGTCATTATTTTTTTCTTCAGGTATTGACTTATGGTGAGCGTGCAAAATTGTGCAAGCACCCCCTCACCCAGCAGATTCTTACTATCATGGAACAGAAGCAGACGAATCTGGCCTTCGCAGCAGATGTCAATAATTCAGTAGACCTTCTCAAAGTAAGTTAAAGGGAAACATGGGTTAGGGTTAACGTGTACTTTACCTTCATTAAATAAGAATGAATAAAATTTCTTAACCCTTGGAAACCATCTTGTTCATGACACGACCGATTAGTCATGACACGACCGATTGGTTATGACACGACCGATTGGACATGCTTTATTTCAAAAAATTATTTTGGTTCATCACGTAGGCCCACAGTAGGTAGTATCATTTGAAAGAGCTCCACAGTTCTTTCAGAAAATGTAACTTTTTGATCTGGGTTATCTTGAAGATTTTTGAAATCAAATGGGTTGGAATAGAGAATATTTAAAAAATGCACAAAATTTAACAGAAAAAACATTTTTTTTCTTTCTTTCAAAAACTTACTTACATACTTCCAGACCTAACTTTTGCCTGAAAACCAATTAGAAACTGTCAAAGACATCAATGCATCCAATTCCGGTCGATTTTTGACTGCCCCTATCATCGATATCTTTTTTGGCAAAACTTGTGCAAATATCATGATTTGTAGCCTTTTTGAGACAATTTTTTACAAAATTCGTTGCTCCTGATCGCAATACAATTGCCGTACACAAAAAATGCCATCAGAATGCTTACTCCACATATTTTCAATTGAAAACATAAAGAGCAACTACCCCCTCTTTATCTATCTTTCTATCCAAACTAAAACCTCAACCTAAAAAATTTAAATTTAAATTCAAATTTTCTAGCTTACAAAAAATGAAAATGAAATTATCAAAACATGCTGTTAAATCCTTGTTTCACATTTTGAATATAAACTTTAATTAAATTTATAAAGAAATACATTATAATTCTTATGTCCTTGTTGGAGAAAGTGACTTTATGACTCCTTTAATGACCCAATCAGAAGACAATATGAGGTTGGAATCATGTTTTGTAATCTTAAAAATTATAAGATGATGCCATAGATGTTATGAAAGGGCTCGGTGAACAGCGTTACTGTGACAATTTCAATTCTTTGAGCGAGAATAGGTGCAAATTCTGTGCATCTCTGAGAAATTTGTCAAATGATCATTGAGGCCTTGGAGAGAAGGCTGGATAAATTTTGGATCAATCAGCCAATGAAATACAGTTATACTGAAAGCATCAAATTATCCAGACAACTTCGTTTTGCAGATGATTCAGAAGAAGAGCTGGTACGAGAGGAACTGAGGGGCCTTTACCAGAAAAGAATCTGTAAGAATCTATAAAGATTGGATCAGATTTTATGTCTCCTTTAATGGTATTTATAGTAGATAACCTGAAAAGAAATCTTCGTGAGATCCATGTCATTGTTTCAAAGGCTGAAATAACAAATTATTGCCTATTTTTGGAGAATTTGGTTTGTTGAAGTTCTCTCATGTTATTTATCCACTGACCATTGTAAAGGCCTTACGTTTGTTAATTGATAAGCATATGTCTTTTGTTTTGCTCCCAGATATTTTAATTGCTGTTGTTCTTTTCTTAAACAATCTGTATAGAGGAAAAATCGAAACAAAACATTGAATATGATCTGACAAAAAAGATGAATTTCATTAAACCTCTAGGGCAGTGATTTTTAATAGGCGGCCTGCGGGCCAAATTTCCACCCTGGCCCGTGAAGAATAGTCGTAGTGGGGAGGAAAAAATCTGAATGAGATCAGTAAAACCCCAAAATACTTGTTTGTGGGGTTTTTCCTAGGCATATCTGCGCACTACATAACATCAAGGCTTATCAAGCAAAATGTTATCTTTAGTTCCGGGCAAACTCGTGACTTGTCAAAGGAAGGCTGATAAGAGAACCGCTGACATCTGGCATACATCCTTCTTATCGCATGCCCTCTCAGCTTGTTTGTATTCAGGTATTGTTTTGACGTCTTTTGTTTGTCACATGCCGCTGGTTTTGTCATGTGATTGGCCCACGGCCTGAGGCTGTTGTGAAATGATGACCCTTGGAAAAAATTAAATAAGAACCCTTGCTGTAGGGCTTATATGGCCACTGCTTATACCCAGGTTCCATGGTGCTAAGCGGGCGAGAGGACTTACCTCCCCCTGGATGGGACACTGGTCCATTGCAGGTTAACTACCCAGGCAAACTGGCACTCATTTCACAGTTGAGTGAAGTGGAGCAAATGGATCAAGTGTTTTGCTCCAGGACACTGCCTAATATTTACATCAAATTTGATACTTTCTAATCTTCTATCATATATATGAAAATGAAAATTCACAGGAATATTCTTTTAACTCTAATACAGTACCACAAAATCTGCACATTTAATAGTTTGCCATGAAAATTCTAAAGAACTCAATTGAAAGAAGTTCTTTATGTTTGGTGCAGGGGGTGAAACCCCAGATTCCTGATGTTTTGAATTTTATTTGCAGTGTGCAGCTTTGCTGGGACCCCATATCTGCATCTTCAAGACACATATTGATATCTTGGTAGATTTTACACCAGATGTCATAAAAGAACTTACAAGACTTTCTGAAGAGCACAATTTTATCATTTTTGAAGACAGGTGAGGTATACCGCAAAATCATGCTATTTATGAAATTGTAAAAATCCAGATAAAATTATATCCTTCCTTCATCATGCTTCCCTCTACAACCATATTTAATTCTTCTCCTTCACCCCCTCGCTACTTTGTTTTTGTTTCAACCATGCGCCTCCCCCCTCGATCACAGCTTTCTGACCTTTTGTTCTTGAATTTCTCTTATTCTCCCCATTTCTTTTCCTTCCTACCTCTAGAATGATCTGATCTCTCAGGCACAATTTGACCCTCGTTGTCGTGGTGCCATTAACCCTTACTCTACCACGCGGCGATACTATCGCCGATTTCAAACCACCTTTTTCTAAAAATAAAATCGGAACTTTACCACAGTCCTATACGAGTGATCTTGGTATCATTTTAAAGTACTTTCGAATAGTTCTTTCATAAAATGAAACTTTTTTTTAGGGGTTATATTACATAATTTTTAGAAAAATTACATCGAGAAATGGTAAAAATCAATAATTGCTAAAAAAATTGAATTTTTTTTATATTTTTTTTTTAAGTCTTACGATAATTTCAAGATCACATTTTTGCTTCAAAATCAAACACGCAAGTCCTAAGATATGATAGTATTGGTTTCTGGTATAATTTTTATAATCCCTACGTCCAATCTTTTGTTCTAGTGAAAGTTCTGCAAAATTTCATGAATTTCTGCCATTTTTGGCCGGTTTTGTTCAAAAAATCGTGAAACCCAAACCTCACAACACGCATGCTTGGTTGAACCGCCGTTCGAAAGCGCTTGAAATTTCCTTTCATTTGACATATAAATAAAGGCATACCCCCCTCTATTTAGAACCTATCCTATAAGAACAAAATTACAGCCCTCCAATTCCAACGACCACGTAGCGCATGGGAAAATTACGCGACCAGCGTGCGAGCGCTCCGGGTTCAAGTCCCGCCGTGACCACTGCGTAATTATTTTTCTGCTGCAGCTTTCAGGGGATGTTTGACTTTTATCATTTTTGATGATAAAAGCTAACCCTTTCTTTCTAAAAAATGTAGGTTAGTATCATTTGAAAGGAAATTTCAAAATAAATCTAAATATGTAACACAAATCTCTGTTTTCAATACTGACAAGAAGTTATACTTCTGCAAAGATTGACCATTTGTTGACCAAATTTTTCCAAAAATTGCTTATTTTGCATAATTCTGTCTAATATTTCCTCAATTGGTTTTAATTACTCAAAAGCTAAATAACTTAGCATCTATTCCAACCAAACTTGTAACGAAAGAAAATGAAAGGAAAGTTGTCAAAAATGCATAGAAAAAAAAAGTTACGAAAATTGGGGTCGCTATTTCTAAAGCCCTGGTAGAGTAAGGGTTAAGCCCTCTTTAAACAAACAAACAGTGTAATAGGAAACGAATTTGTGTACTTTGGATAAGTAAAGTTAATTTGAAGTAGATCATCATATGCGTCATAATTATACTGAACTTTTACTCTATTTGGAATTGTTAAAGACCATGGTTTATTGTGTTCAATGGAGGCTGCAAATCTAGCCTCGAAGGATTAATTTAGTTGGTCAAGCAAGTTCTAGTTTAGTGGTCAGGCATGTTTATCTTTCACGAAAGAGGACTTTAAGAAAAACAAATGGTGCAGAAACTATTTCACTATCTTAGTCCATTTAGGAGATATTCAACTTTAAAGCTTTCTTATCTGTGTAGAAAAGACTGGTGTAGTAAGTCTACCTCACATGTTGCCATGTAGTTATGTGTCTTTCTCTCCTTCTTCATCAATCAGGTGACCTCATCAAAGCTAGTGTTGCAGTCATTGCTGAGTTTTGCCTGATTGTGTGCCTAATAAATTTTCATCGTCGCCTCAATACTTCCTTACTTAGGGGTCTCACCTTCCTCCTTTAAAATGTAAAAAAAGAAAGAAGTGAAAGTGTTAGAATTAATAGCCAGTATTTCTAGATTTTAGTGATATTTTTGATTTATTTTTTAAACTTCTCAGAAGTATTTGTTGTGTATAGTGTACATAAAAAAGAAATAATTTTGCTCTTTGCTTTTAATTACATTTTTGTGCTTTCTTTTTTAGAAAATTTGCAGACATTGGCAACACTGTGATGCAGCAGTATAGCTCGGGTGTATACAAAATCTCATCGTGGGCCCATCTGACCAATGCTCACTCTGTGTCTGGTCCAGGGATCTTGAAAGGTTTGAAGGAAGTTGGCAAGAGTCGAGGAGAGGATGTTTACTCATTGCGGAGATGAGTTCCCAAGGAAACCTTGCTACTGGGCTTTATACCAAAGGTACGTAGATGCGGTTTAAAGGATTAGTTTAGATGTCAAGCAAGTTTATATTATATAAAGATAGAAAAAAATGATACAAAAGCATTTAAATATCTTATTCCATGAAGGAGATATTCAAATTTAAAGCTCTGTCTTATCTGTGTATAACTGACTGGTGTAGTAAGTCTACTGTGGAAGGTTGGCACCCCTATCCTCTCCATCATAACAATTGTTAATGTATTTAAAAAATAATTGATTTGACTTTTCTACTTCTTGAATTATTATTTGAATTATTTTTCCTTGAACTTTCTTCAGGTGGTAAACTATAATTACCCATTTTTACTGCTTTCCTTACACATCTTATGATTTTTAAGCCAAAAAATCACAGAACAAAATGTATAATACATAAAGACTGAGAAATCTGATAATGTGATGTCACAACTAGTCTTGATTTCAGTCTTTTCGATACAAATGATACCAAACCTATAACTAAAATATCTCCTTAACAGAATAAGATATGTGAATGCTTTCTTCACCATCTTTCATATAAGATGAACTTGCTTGACCCCTGAACTATTAATTTAAGTTGAGTGGCAATGCAGGGCATATCAAGTGTGGTCACTAAGGGTTGATGGGAAATGAAACAATTTATTCACCTTTTTTGTGAGAACAAAACATTGAAGCATCAAATTGATTCTCACTAATTAACAGAGTTTAACAATTCTTCACCAGTAAACAAGTGATAAACAAAGGGAAACTGAAGAATTCTTTACCTGAATTCAGAGATAATGATGGTAATGTTGGTTATACTAGCTAATAGCAGGACAAGATGGCAATGCATGGAGTATATAATTTGAAAAATTATCTTTAAGTGACATATTATATCTTTTGTGAGACACAACTTTACATCATCCTTCATCAACCCACCAAATAACAACCAACTTGCACTCAAGTTTTCAATGACCTGTGACTGACCAAATTTACCATTTTAAATCAATCATTTGACCTTTGAGCTTAAAGTGATATGTCATGTCTTGAGCAAAATGCAACTTCACATTATGGTTATTTGAGCAGGAGAAAGAATCAAAACCAATTATAATGCTTTAATGTTAAACAATTTTCCAGGACATCAGCTTGAATCCAACTTCAATTTCTTTGTTTTGTCTGTTTTTTCTTATACATTCCAGAAACTGTAAGAATGGCTGAAGAAAACTCAGATTTTGTTATTGGCTTCATTACAACCTCCTGTGTGACCCCTGACCCAACGTTTCTTCATATGACTCCAGGTAAGTTACACTTAGATCATACCCTTTGCAGTTAGTTTGATGCCTGTGTGGATGTCAGAAAGTAGAGCCCTAGATTGGCTTAACCTTGTTGCCCTTCCAGATAATATTTAAACCTTAAATACCCAAACCGGTCGTGGTACGCCCAGTTGGACATACCTATTTAAAAACTTATTTGGGTAGCTTAACAACGTGATATAAACATAAATCTGTTATCATTTATAAGAACTTGAATAGTTCTTTCAGAAATGCAACTTTTTGATGGGGGTTATGTTGAAAAATTTGAGATAAAATGGGTTAAAATAAAGAAAATTAAAAAAATGAAGAAATTAACAACAAAACTGATTTTTTTTTTAAAGCCTACTTGCCATACTTCCAGACGTAGCTTTTGCTTGAAAAGCCGCGAACAACTGTCAAAGACATCAAACTATTCAATTCTGGTCGAGTTTTGTCTGCCCTTTTGATCAGTATCTTGTCTGTGCAAAAGCTGTGCAAAATTTCATGATTTTTAGCCATTTAAAAACAAATTTTGGAAAAAATCATAACTCTGGATTGCAGTAAACCTACCGCATGCCAATTTTTGAAGAAGAAAAAAATGTGAACAATTTTTGTCACGTTTTTACGCACTGGGCGTTGAAAGCTTTATTTACCCTGCCAGACTCACATACTTAAGAAGAAGACAACGAACGTTTTGCATTAAATGTTCAGCAACTTATAATTTGGTTTAGTTTCTGTGTGTGCTTCTTGAATATATATTGTAATATTGTAGGACTTTCTCAAGCTTTGGTGGTTCTAAAGATGCTTGATATGCTTACAACACTTACACCACAAGATACACTCCTAATACCTATGTGCACAACCATGACTTCATCTGACCATTGCTTGGTACTTCATCAGCTGTGATTCCTTGAGGAAGTATTTTGGTTTCTCGCGACTCGCTAAGGCAACTTCTGTATTGTGGTCTGAAATATAGAGATCGAAAGCACCTGTGCTGGTTTGACTGCTGGGGTGTCCCTGAGAAGAGATGTAAGTCATTCTGCTTTATCAGTTCCAGTACTTCCTTCGTAGTGATATCCCCCAGGAATTCCGCAACATTGGTGGCAGTGACATACGGAAGTGACGCACTGATGGGGCAACCCTCTTGTCACAGGAAAGTAGGGCGCATTTGTCTCCAGCAAGAGTCTACACTGGGGAATCGTCTTCAAAGTTTCCTTCTGGCATTTATTGAACTTCAGGACCAGTCCTCTAATGCTGTACACATTTGGGAACGTGGTGTGCTATAGCTGCATTGCCAAAGAGGTCCTGGATAAGCAATGAAGGCGGGTCTGACTGGGTACATGAGCGCTTCGGTGACTGATGATGACTTGTCAAGGTTTACGGTCATCCTTTCCCTAGTCAGGAAGTAGAATCAGTGGTACGGCCAAACATGTTATCAGCTACCCACATGGTGGTCAGTGGTGCCCGCCTCACAAAGACTTGGGCCTGCCCATTTCACAAAGACTTGGGCCTGCCCGTTTCACAAAGACTTGGGCCTGCCCGCCTTACAAAGACTTGGGCCTCCTGTGATAGCCTTCTGAGCCAACACTCGTGACAGAAATAATTTTAATGTAGGAAATACATCTTCATATGCTGCTCTCACTATTCATCATACAAATACACAACATATTAGAGCACATATTTACCATCTATTTTTAAAAGTATAAAATGTAAGTGTGAACAATAGCCACACCAGAAGATAACTAAGTAGGTCCGATGGGCCAATCATAAGGTTCACTGCTGTTCAGAGAAATGAAAACAAGTACACAAGACCACAAACAAAAATGAAAATAGCAGAAATGGAAAGCTAAGAACAAGGGAAATATAAACATCACATGACCAAAGCAGTCCAATAGCATTCATCAATATAGCTGTCAATCATTACAAACAGATTAAAAGCCTGGATCAGCTCATAAACAGAAGGTAACTATGGACACTGGTCTTAAAAGCTTGGATGCCGTTATTTGTTATATTACCAACAGCATCAACTGGAAGGGTATTCCATATTCTGCTGGCAGTATGGAAGAAACTTCTCTCAAGAGAGCATGGTCGGGTGCAGACGTACTTGTTCTTGTGGTACGCCTTCTGACATTAAAGTGTAGGCAAAAATGACTGGCGGTCTGCAAGGCAGTTGGTAATGTGCATCTTGTACAATACAGTAACTGCTGCTTAATAGTAGGCCTTCCACAGTAGACTTACTACACCAGTCATTTCTACACAGATAAGATAAGAGCTTTGAACTTGAATATATATCCTTAATGGAATAAGATTTTTTGAATGCTCTCTTTACCATTTTGAGTTCTTTGCTACTTAAGAAATTTATTTTAATTAAAAAAAGAAAGAAACAAAAAATTGTTTGAATTATATTATTTTTTCCGTTATCCCAGCGGTTATAACCACCAAAACCGAATTTTTTTTCCAGCTCCATGATAATTTATATCTGATTTACCTACGTTGCGACAGCCCCACAGTAAATTGAATCAACAAAATGAGGAAGGGTATCTCATGATATTTTGCACCTGTAATATTCACCAACAGTTTAAAAGGATTAGTTCAGGGGTCAAGGAAGATCATCTTAAGAATGTAAGGATGAGGGCACCAACCTTCCATAGTAGACTTACTACACCAGTCATTTCTGCACAGATAAGATAAGAGCTTTAAACTTGAATATTTCTTCTTAATGGAATAAGATTTGTTTAATGCTTTCTTTACCATTTTGAGTTCCTCTTTCATATGAAAGCAACTTGCTTGACCACTGAACTAATTAATCCTTTAATCTTCTTTTTGTTCTAGGTGTGAAGCTTGCCCCTGGAAATGGAAGTGGCGGTGATAAGTTAGGTCAGATGTATTTAACACCATTTGAGGTTATATGCAACAGAGGAAGTGATGTGATCATTGTTGGAAGGGATATTTATGAGGTAATTGATTCTTTTTGCATAGTTATAGGATATGATGCAGCATATGTAATAGAGAGGATATGATCGTCGGGGAAGAAGGGTTTTTTCATTCAAAATTATCATTTAAAACACGTTTTTGTACTAGCGAGTAACTTTAAAAATTTGGCGATTAATATTTTGGAAACGAGGAAACATGGTTGCCAGTTTTTTTCTGAGTTGGCAACCACAAAGCGAATACATTTGTCGAGAGTTGGTTCCCTACTTTATTTTTTGAAGGGAAAGTAACCAGTGTGAGTTTGTCAGTTGAGGACTCAAAAAGTCGGTTGGGATGATAAATTGTGAATATGTCTTGAAGATGGTGTAAGCTTGTGGAAACATTTGAAGATATAGGTCAGAAGGCGAAAATGTTCTCTGAAGATGGACAAGGTAGCGAATGTAATTCAGCAAGTAAATGTGATCAACATTAATAAGTGTGCCTTGTAACAACCTGTGCTGCTTTGTTTTGCATTAGCTGAAATGTTTTATCTGTATTTGAGAGATTGTAAAAGAGAATAGCAGTAATCAAGTCTTGATGAAGTAAGGCATTGGATGGCTGTCTTGGAAGTGGATAGAAAATAGCGAGATATGCCAATGTTTCGTAGATGAAAATGGCAGGTCCTGATTACACTTGATTCTTGTCTTTGTTTCTTTTCAGGCTCCAAATCGTGTCGAGGCTGCTGTCAGGCTGAAGAAGGCTGGAATGTCTGCCTACTATAACCGTTTGAAGAACAGCATCTCGGATTAGGATCATTTGTTTCTGGAACAAATCAGTTTAAATTTTTGACATTGCTGTGGCATATAATGCTAAGTTTTATGCAAGCGGATTTAATCTAATGCTTAGAGATGAGACACCTTTTCTTTGACTTCATTCCAGTTTGACATTCCAGTGCATAAAGCAAGATTTGGATGATTGGCCTTCATGGGGAGCCAGGATTCATCTTCAGACCTGCCAACTAGTACGATTTTGCCGTATTTAATTCGGAAAATGTTGAGAATACGATTGTACGTTTTTTGGCACCAGAATACGATTTTTTTTTTTTTTTTTTTTTTTTTTTACTCATACTTTTTACGCTCGGTTGGCGTTCATGTCCTCTTTAAGGATTGATTTTGCCGACTGAAATGATTCAAATTCAGATTCGTACAATAAGAGAAACTGAAAGTACAGTGGTAATTTTTTTTCAGCCACTAAACCTTTGTTTTGTACATTTTGTTTGAAGAGTACAGTTTTTTTTATCAAAAATACAACTTATGTAGTTCCAGAATATAGTTTGGTGATCCTAAAGGTTGGCAGGTCTGTCATCTTGACCTAATAGGTGGGGAAGCAAGGGAACAAATGGTGGCATTTTGTACCTACTTTCCTCTCTCTTTTTTGCCAGTCCCCATGAGGCAGAACAGATCAGCAATCTCAAGCCAGTTTTTGCCTCTTTCTGTCTTGTTGCCATGACAGCGCCACCATTAAGGGAATCAAGAAATGTGGAAGGAGTCTTACTTTCTTACACAAACCCACAAATAAATTGGGATCGACATCTGGAGGCCCTGGACAATTTTGAGGCTACTTGAAAGATATGGAAGGCCAATTTTTGTATGAAATTTTGGAATCGTGAACATTTATGTAGGAATTCTATTGCCTTTCATTTTCAAAAACCTTTTAAAGGTATTGTATTTGTGAGCACATGTGGGATTTGCCCACCCAAAGTGTGTGTGTGTGTGTGTGTGGGGGGGGGGTGGGGAGATCACGCTAAGATAGAAAAGAATCACCATACAAAATATCAATTTGGAATTCCCCCTTACTCCACCAAATAAAAGTGGGGGACATGGGGCCATAGTATTTTTCCATGATGTAGGGGGACAATGATTTAAAAATCGATTTTAAATTATTTTGAAATTGTGCCTGAAAGTGGGGAAACAAATCCACAGTCACATGAGGAATTACGACCTTGCATTTAAGAATGTTTTTCGAAAAAAGAACTCTTCAATTTGTTCTATTCTTTAAATTGATTTTTGCCAATAGTGGGTTAAGACGAAAAGAGTTGTTTAAAATTTCTTATCTTAATTTTTCAGAAAAATATTAGATTTGAACATTAAATCATGGTAATTCAGATTCTTGCTCGTATGTTGTTGAGGTTTTTAAGTAAGATGTATGACCATTTTTACATATCTGTATTATTTTCCTCATTTTATTTCTCTGAGTTGAGAAGTTAATATAACATTTTAAGAAAGTGGAAGCATAAATCAGAAGAAATTGAAAGTAAATAAAATTTACACTAAAAATTATTGTTTTGTTCTTTTATTTAAGGTTGAGGTTGTACCATATTTGATAAACAGAACCTGAAGTTTAGACAACATGTTACCTCAAAATTATTATTTTAATTTTCTGAAGAGTAACTGGTGAAATTAAAGGAAAGGTATTGTCCCATAAATACATCCAGAAGGAAACGCCGCAGTACTGGTAACGTCACTTTCCCTTTTCAATTTTCCCTATTGATCATGAGAAATCTGCAATGTTAGCAATCACACATACACTGGACCAAACATAGGGCTCTACATAACCAAAAGTGATGTTACTAGCACGGAAATGTTCACTTCCGAATTTATTTGTGAGACGATACCTTTCCTTTAAGAGTGTTGGCCCCTCTCTCCATTTTGAAAATCAGATGTTTGACTTCAGTTTAAAACTGATGGGAAAGACACATCAAAGGCACAATGGGCTACTCTTGTTGAAATTCTGATATAGAAATGAAATGATTATTGAAGCATGGGATTCAGTGGTGGCACCAGGATTTTGGTCAGGGGGGTGGGGGGGGGGGGCAAAAGATTGGCAAATTGATTTTATGGGGGGAAAAGCCTATCAATCGGACAAAATATGCAAACACTGGAATGTGAAAATGTCTACTAAATCTGTTCTTACTGTGGCTCTAATTTAATCGCTTTTTACAATGCAAAGACAGCCTTTGTACCATTGGCACTATAAATGGCCACATCTCAATTGACATGATCAATTTGTTTAGAAGGACCGGAAAAATACCACTAAGCTATTTTCAAAAAATATTTGGAGAACCAATCAAGGAGTGATGATCCCCACCTGTCGGACCATGGTTTAACATCCTCATCAGACCATGGTTTAACATCCTCATCAGACCATGGTTTAACGTCTTTATCGGACCATGGTTTAAGATCTTCATCGGACCATGGTTTAACATCCTCATTGGACCATGGTTTAACATCCTCATCTGATAAGGAAAGTAGAAAATTTGTCCCATGCTGAGATTCGGGATGTGACTTTGTGAATTGCCACACTTCCTCAGCGCCAGATATATATTTCGAGGAAAAAAAAGGGGAATTTTGAGGAAATTTTTTAGAAGTTCAGATAATTAGAGGAAAACCTTTATAAATTTTAGGAAAAAATATGATATTTTGAGGACAAACTTTGGAAATTTTGAGGAAAGTGACAGATAAGAGTCCAGCTCTTCACCAACTGAGCTATCCTACCCAGTGGCACAGTTAGCCTTCCCCTTCCTCCATTATCTGAAATCGTACGGGGAAATCTGATATTTGATGGGAAAATGGGAAATTTTAAAGAAAAACGGGAAAATTTTGAGGAAATTTCAGAATTTTGAGGAAAAACCAGATATTTTAAGAAAAATTTCAGAAATTGTGAGGGAAAATTGGGATATTTTGAGGACAAACTTCAAAAATTATGAGAAAAGTGTGATATTTTGCGAAAAAAAAGAACAAGAAAAACTTTAAAATTTAGTCGATTTTTAGTTCCACCCATTACACAGAGTGTAATGAGTGGAACTTATCAAATCGTACGCGAGATCCCATATGTGCCTGTGCAATGGTTTGCTTTAAAATGCATCTCCTTGGTTTAAACAGTTTTACTCTTGGATTTCTGGCTCAAACGCTATTTTTGTATGCTTTATATAGCTTGTATTTTGCTAAGAGATATTCTTCTATGTATTTTTTTTAATTAGAGCTCCCGAAAGGTTTTACTAAAGTATCAGATTTCATACGTAATGGTGCTAAAAATAGCTAGATGTAGACGTATTTTTCCGCGTACCGTACATGGCTAGATCCTCATGTGTTTTCTATTAGCACTACGATAATTACTACTTTAATCAAACATCTAAAAGCTGGTATAATATCATTAATTTGTGTAGTAGTACTTTTCATATAAGACCAAAATTATGCGATTTCATGAAAATTTGAGTGAATTACGGGATGATGCAAAAATCTATCGGAGACTTGAAGCCGTATGAAATTTTTGGGATGTGACAGTTATGTCAGGGAGTTGGCATCAACCCTTTTAATCTAGTACCAGGGCTTTAAAAAAAGCATCTACCTACTGTGGTGTAGCGGTTATCATACCTGTCTACAGACCACGAGGCCCTGGGTTCAAGCCTGGGTTGGGTAGACACGCCAGTGTACCACAACTGGTTATCAAAGGCCGTGGACATTGACTTGGTTGTCGATGTTATGTCTGTCCGTACGTCGTACCTGTGTTCTCGTCTGGGTCGTATTAAGCGTTTCGTGATAGCATTTGTACTATCATAACCGAATACGCAGGCGACGACCCCGTCATTGTAATTATGTGTTCAACTCTCTCTCTCTTTAAAAAAAGCAAGCCCAATTTTTGTAACTCTTTTTTTCATATGCATTTTTGACAACTTTCCTTTTATTTACTTTCATTACAAGTTTGGTTGGGTTAGAAGCTAAGATATTTATTTTTTGAGTAATGAAAGCCAAATTAGGAAATATTGGAAAACAATATTCAAATAAAGCAATTTTGGGCTAAATTTG
The DNA here is from genome assembly GCA_020152595.1 of Chiridota heheva. Lineage (NCBI taxonomy): Eukaryota > Metazoa > Echinodermata > Holothuroidea > Apodida > Chiridotidae > Chiridota > Chiridota heheva. Next base: position 59,136 of record JAIGNY010000082.1, on the reverse strand, counting down.
ATCAACAAGTGGTCAATTTTAGCAGAAGTATAACTTCTTGTCAATATCGAAAATAGAGATTTGTGTTGCATGTTTTAGATTCTTTATGAAATTTCCTTTCCAATGATACTAATCTATAATTTTAAGAAAGAAAGGGAAAATGAAAAAAAAAACACACCAAAAATCATTATAGTCAAAAGACCCCTGATTGGTGCTGTATACCCCTCCCGAGTGACGTGGCCAGAGGGAAGGGAGCGACCGCTCTGTTCCCCCAATGTTTTTATCCGTTGGTTCAGATTGGTGCCGCCGGTTCAACAAAGTTCAAAAGGTTCTTCGGTAATAATATATAAAACATTTGTGCGATTTTGTATTTAAATACATGAACTAAAACAGAGAGAGGGGGAGGTGGGTGTCGGAGTACACGTGATACAGAACAGGCTCATTTTAAAAGTTTGACAACACTTACACAAGCTTGTAGTAAATTATTGAAATCCTTTCTTTTAGACAACCCATATTGTTCAAAGAGTGACGGTAAACCTAAGCATGTAAAACGCAAACAATAAAACATATTTCCACATGCGCTTTCATGATTTTGTATATGGTGTATTATATATAGCTCTCTTTGACATGAATTTTGACTTGTATAATACACCTTACTATGCGTTGTGACATACGTTTTTGCCCTCGAAATGTCAATTTTGCGAGAGCTTCCTGGCTTCGCCCGCTGGACCCACGCCGACAAGTCGAGCGCTTTGCGCTTTGATTTTGTATTTTGTATATGGTGTATTATAGCTCTCTTTGACATGAATTTTGACTTGTATGATACACCTTCTTACTATGCGTTATGACATACTGTTTTTCCCTTGAAATGTCAATTTTGCGAAAGCTTCCGTGGCCAATCGAGGATTAGTTTTGACCGTGGAAATACGAAATACAAGGTAACTCTGACAGTCAAAGAGCGTCTAAATAGGACAATATAAATAGAACAAATCGCATTAGCATGACAATCTGCATAATACTAACTGATTTAACTAACTAATACAAACCACATGTTTACTTTCATTGTTTGAATACATTTTAAAGCAATTGCATTGACATTGTCTCTATGCGTCTTTGTGGCAAGTCGTTTTACCTTTTATTCCTAACTTAGAGATATCTTTAAATATCATAACTCATTGAAAGATATCTTTAATTAAATGAATTAGAGATATCTTTAAATGATTTAATGATAACTTTAAACTAAAGATATCTTTGATTGAATTAGATGATCTTGAAATGAATTAGAGATACCTTGAAATGAATGAAAGATAGGCCTATCTCTTTAATTCGAATTAAAGACGTCTTTAAATATGGCATCATATATCATTAAATATGACGTCAGAAAGCCTTATAAGAAATAAAGATAGGCCATGAATTAAAGATATCTTTATCTTAAATATGACGTCACAAACATGACGTCACATATTCTTAAATATGACGTCAGATAGCCTTATAAGGAATTAAAGATATATTTAATTAGAATTAAAGAGATCTTTAAATGTGGCGCCGCATGTTTATGTATCGTACCCCACATGCCCTGTGCATGCACTGGCAGTTTATACCTGCGTGTGCACACTGCGCTTGCTATCGTCAAAACTGACTGCACAAATTGGCCGCACCTGAAGGAAGAGAGTCTGGCAGCACTGAGTCCAGCAACTATAGATTGCCGCTGCACATGCTGCAAGGGCACATTGCAGAGTACGTTGCAGAAGAAAACGAAGATGAAGCGGATGATTTTGCGGCTAAGAGCCGTAAAGACAACGCCAGATATCTTTAATTTGAATTAAATATATCTTTAATTCTTTATCAGATTATATGACGTCATATTTCATATTTGTGACGTCATATTAAAGGAATGCTTTCTAATTTATTTAAAGATATTTACAATTCAATGAAATAGATCACTTTAAATTAAAGAGATATCTTTAATTACCTTAAAGGTATCTCTAATTCATTTAAAGATATCTTAAATTCCTTATAAGGCTATCTGACGTTATATTTAAGGATATGTGACGCCTTTCTCTAATTGATTTAAAGATATCTCTAAATGATTTAAAGATATCTCTAATCATCATGAATAAAAAGTAAAATGGCTTATACGTCATTCGACTCTTCGACTTTTGTCTGAGAATGAATATTATCAGGAAACGGTCAATTGTTGATATAGCTCTTACTGCGGCCGCTTCTCAGAACCAATACCATGTTGAAGATTAATCAGTGCACGGATGTACCTCCTTGGTCAAGGAAATAAACACTCACTTTTTTATTGAAACTGTTAAAGGTCTATCAGTACATGGACATGTAACAATTTTAATATCCTTGAAAATTGAAGGGTCTCGAAATTCAGGCCCGTAGCCAGGAGGGAGGGGGGGGGGGGGGCGTCCGAACAAACGAACCCTCTTTTGTTGAGAAAGTGCCCTTTGGAAATCTAAAAGAATACTAAGCACCTAGAATTTCATAAATTGTTGCCCTTTTATACGAAAAACAAACCCCTTTTTCAAATTCCTGGCTACGGTCCTGAAATCTGCCATTTGATATATTCGAGATCTATCGAATCGTATAGGTTTCTTATAACGGGCAATATCACAATTGCCCGGCAGTCAAATCCTTCAGGCTGCAGCTAGCGACGGCGCCCTAAACTTGATAGGACCGAGACCGGAACTGAATGAACACTGCGTTGTCACGCTTTTCTTTTCGAATTGCGTTCAGAGAACCAGGTAGGATCTTACTGTCCTGTCCTACCATCGGGACCAACGGCTTAACGTCCCTCCGAAGCAGTGGCGTAGCCATGGGGGTCTGGACCCCACTTTTTCGAGGAAATGCTCAAAAATTGGGATAAATTTGTTTTTTATATCATTTTTGCTTAAAATGGGCTAAATTTGAACACCTTTGTCTTGGGAGAGAAGTCTAGGACCTCGGGCCCCTCAATCTTTTAATGCAGGCTACGCCACTGCTGCGAAGGACGGTGTGCACCAACCAACCATTGTCACTTCAGGGGCGGCGAAAGGTCACAATTTTTGGTCCGACCTGACAGGGACTAAAACCGCTGAATTTTTTTCGGAGAGCCTCGGGAATTTGGTTCTCGATTAAATGATTATGATACCAATGAAATACCTAGGTATTTAATGGGGGCCAAAATTGTGCGGATGACATAAAAAAAAATGGTGTAGGGTGGAAGGGGGCAATTGAATAAAATAGATTTTGTACTCACCGGTTTACTGGTGAGGGTTATAGAAATTTGCCGAACAAAGATGAACGATGATCCGAATGTTCCCACAAATTCATCCAAGGCATCCGTCAGGTTGAGAGAATCTGTCCTTTCCTTGTGGATCTGTAGAATCATGAGGTCATTTAATCTCCACTGACTCATCGTCGACTTTAGATATGACTTGAGTCTACGTAGCGCCGAAAATGATCTTTCAGAGGTTGCATTCGTTGCAGGAAGAACCAAAACAAGGTACAGTAATGTGCAGATTTGTGAGTAAAAATACCGTTCAGCTGTAAGCATGTCCTTAAAGAAGTCAATTATATCCTGTAGTGATGGTGATTTGTTTGCGAATTTAAACGATACACATTAAAGCTGTGTTTCCAGCTGCTCGTTAACAAAATCCAATCCATAGAAAGTATCGCAGTTAACTGAGATTGGTAGTCCTTGTTGTGGCATGCATTTAACAACAATTCTTGTAGTTGCTGATACTGTGCATGCTGTGTGAAACCAGGTTTAATGAATCGACTTTCAATCGAATTGATGATTTTGTCCAGAACAGCATAATTCTGGCATCTGTAGTAATCACGGGCTGTCTTTGCATGATCCGGAGGAGCATTACCAGTCTCGTATCTGTGGGGCATATTCCTTTGCCGCAGTGATTCTGGTTGAGATACATCCAATTTGAGGTTTCCGTTGCCGTCTTTTTCCCGAGCCAACTTGTTTGCTCTATCGTAGAAAAGATTGAAATCTGTTTCATTTCGAATGTTCTTCAAAGTCTTTACAGTGTCTGATGCACATTTCTGGCCAAAAGCTGCTGTCAATTTGGGGTTTTGAAAGTTTTGCTCAAATTATCTGCGTGTCTGAGCACTGGGCGTGCAAGATTTACTCCCCAGAAGAAATCCTATTTTTGCATTTGGCTTCTGACTCCAGATATCTTTGCTTTGGTTTCTGTATCTTTCACATAGTCGGTTTTTTTCCAAAGCTCTTAAAGTACTTGGTAGTTGTTTAGAACACTACCCAAATATGCCGCACGAACAGTCCACCTAGTCGGGCATAGAAAACGAAACCTGGACCATCTGGCTGAAGTTCACTCTTAATTTTACGGAAAATTTCCCCTCTTCTCGGAGAATATTGAACGAGTTTACAAATTTCATGTGTGTATTCAAGTTCATTCTTTGTAATTCTCTCTCCCTTGATAGCGTCATTTGCAGCAAGATTCAGAGAATGTCTGTAGCAGTGAATAGATATTGCTCGCGGTTTGCGGCCCTGAATCCTTACTGCTAGTCCGTTCCTCGTTCCACTCATGTTGCTGGCGACATCATAGCACTGTCCTTTACACTTGGAGTAGGAAAGATTGAGTCTTTTAAATACATCATCTACTACCTTCTCGAGAGTATCGGCTGGAATATCAGGAATTTGATATAGTCCAATTGCATCCTCGTGAACCGATAGGGTACTTTTATCCAACCACCTTAAAACGATAACAGCTTGCTCCTTATTTGACGTGTCCGTTGCTTCGTCAATCATTAACGAAAAGAATGCGGAGTTTTTAACATCATCCACTATGTCTGTATGTCCCGTCGTACTTTAGATGCCAAAATATTAAGAATCTCCTTCTGAATATCATGACTTATATATTTGTTTGTTTTCTTCTAATTCCAAGATTTTACTGAAGGATCATCACATGCTCTTAGGTGCAAAAGCTGAATAAGATTTTCACTGTTTTCATCGTGTCCACGAAGTGGAAGGCCCTGGCGAGCCAAGAAACGAGCATTTTCGAATAATTTCCTTAACATCCTCTTGTTTTCGGTTTTCTCTCTGGAATGATCTTCGCTAAGTGACTCTCCTATCAGCCTATATACTTAGTAACTTTGGGTAAAGTAACCACACGTTCCACTGCTTCTTTGTCTTCGTCTGACTGAATCCGAGGGCCTATCAGGCGGACATGTTTTAAGATACTGTAAGATAGACATTGTAATGATTGTATTTTTTCCTTTCCTGTAGAAGAGCAAATGGAACAATAATGTAATGCTTTTAATCATGAACGTAATCCGTACGTCTTCTGTATGTATACTACTGTACTAGGCTAGCCAGAGTTTTTTACTGGGCTCGGCCCAATAATAACCATTATCTTACCGACATTCCAGAGTTCACTAATACGCGCGGTAGATTTGACGCGCTGTAAAAGTTAAGACTGCCTGGGGCCACGGATAAAACGTCATTAAATACATCATATCGTTGATTATTGAACTTGTGTGCATATATTGCGCAATAAAAAGAAATAAAACAGTATAAAATCACAATTAGTGATAGAATTAAAGAATGATTTGGATTATAGTGCTAAATATATTCACTTCACAGGGGCCGTGGAGCAATTTTGAGGGGGCATAGAATTCTAAAGTTCAATTAAAAAACCCACAAGAGTGCTTCTCGTTTTTAAACGAATTGCAAACTATTTTTTGAGGGGGATATTTATTCTTCAATTGCGTAATTTCTGCAGAATTTAAATTACCGCTATTATGTGATTTGCCAATAAATGGGAAATTAAGAGGCAACACTTAAATGGATCATATTTATTATAAATGTGCAAACATGATACTATACTTCAAAGTCAAATTTAAAATTCTACTTATAACGGAAAAAGCACAACTTTATGTGGTCCAACTTTATGTGGACCATTCGATCATTATCGGGCAAAATATTGGTCCGACCAAGGTTGGAGCGGTTCCGCCGCCTATGCACTTCTCTCTACGTCTGAATAAGGAGTAAGAGCTGCAGATGAACTGTTTCCGCTTTGATGTTTGGCGATTCAATCTGCATAGCTGTGGAAAAACAATTATACCGAGCCAGTAAACAAGGGACTTCCATCTTCTCAGTCGTGTGCTCCATCAACTGAACTACCTGTTCTAAAATTATATGACTGGACAGCTGAAAATTTAAATGTAATTATTTCAATTTCTTTCTTAAATCTTAGTGACTGAAAATGACGAGAACATCAATTCCTGCAGTGTTATAGTCGTATTGGGGGAAAATTGCTGCTCTACTTTAAAGTACCATGATAAAGAGACATTAACAAACTAGAACATCAATGATGCAGTAGCTCAACATATAGTCTGGGGGTGTATATAAGTCTGTTTTTGTGATTGGGTGAGTAGGCTGGGGTTGTTAGGAATACACGTTGGATGTGAGATGCAAGTAATACAGTAATATGAGCTTAATATCGCTTGGATATGTGATGCTAGGACATCAATGATGTAGTAGCTCAACATATACGTATAAGTTTGTTTTTGTGAGTGGGTGAGTAGGCTGGGGTTGTTAAGAATACTCGTTAGATGTTAAATGCAAGTAATACAGTATTAAAAGCTTTAATATCGCCTGGGTGCGTGATGCTAGAACATCAATGATGTAGTAGCACAACATTATTATCATTATTATTTTTATTTTTTTTTTTTTTGGGGGTGTTTAAGCCTGATATGTTGGTGGGGAGTTACATTGGGTAGGATGGGGGTGGCGCAAAACAAAAGGCTGGGAATGCCTCGAGGGGTGGGTAAACTTTACAGGCCCTGGACAAAATCGTTCTCGGTTTAGCCCTGAACAATGACACTGTAATATCATTGTTATGGGGCCCAACGCGAAGAAAATAATAGGATCGCCATAATGGGTCATGAATTTGTTACAAAGTTTACCCGATTTTAATTAATTTGTTACAATTAATGTTGACCGATTTTTGTGAGGATGTTCCTGTCAGGCTGTAACTTTGAACATATTTTAAAGCAAGTAGGTTATGTTGCCTTTACATGTCTATATGCCTTTAACAATTTCTCACGAGCTATAAGAAAAGCTACCAGTGACATTTACAAGTCATGACAGGAAAGAAAGTCCACTTTCCTATTGTGAACATATAAACAAAAGTAATGGGGTCAACATAACATGACCCACTTTAAAAAATAGGGGAGGGGAGGATATAGAACATAAATTAAAGTAATTGGGAAGGCCCTTGTTCTGTTATGATGTAATGTAAAGAACAGCTGCCATGATAGAAGGTACAAACAGGGAATTCATGTTATTGGTTTGAAAGGTGAGCATCGTGCTAGTTGTGAAATACGCAAGGGGTGAAGCACTAAATCAAAAGTTGGAACAGCCATTCAGCCACTTGCATTCCTGATCAAACTGTTGTAGGCGTACGAGACAATTTTATTTTGGGAGGCAGAGCATATTTTCCCCGAATATTAGAGCAAGATTGATATATTGCACGAATTTTACCTGACATGATCATATTGATTTAATCAAATCCAAATTCGGGCAAACTAACCTGTTCTCATTTCACATTCCTTCTGAAAAATTAAGGTGAATTGATTTCACTCCTAATATCCTTGAGTAAACGAAATCCATTGTGAAAACGTTCAGCAAATATAATTTGTTGTCTCAATAAATTACTTTTAATGAAGTAGGCCTATACAGTGTTTGGCCGAACACTTAACAGAACTTTTCTAACACCAATATATATAAATATATAAAAATATATATGAACTATAATTCTAATATATAATATATATAATATATATAAAATATATATATATATATATATATATATATATATATATATATGTATATATATATATATATATATATATATATATATATATATATATATATATATATATATATATATATATATATATATATATATATATATATATATATATATATATATATATATATATATATATATATATATATATATATATATATATATATATATATATATATATATATATATATATATATATATATATATATATATATAAAATATAGTGAAGTCATTTGGCAGGCGAAATAGAAAATTACAATATTTTAAATGGTAATGCCACATAAACGCCAACTTTGAAAGGAAAATGATATTTCGAACAACTTAGTACTTCGTCGGATGGAGACCAAAACATAACTAAATAAATTACAACATAATACAACAATGATTAAAAGGTCACTTAAAGTACTTGAGGTTGGAGAGGAAAGCTATGTCTTTGTTTAGTCCGTCTGATTTGTTTGTGCCCAGTAGGATAATCAATTCTGTTTCCATAAGTAGTCTTTTGGTCTCCATGCTTAGAAATTATGCTTCGAAATTTGTGCAAAAACGTAAGTGGAACTGAAAATTCCCCTTAACGTCACGTTCCCCCTGAACGTAGATTTTTTTACCCCCTTCAGCCCTTACGTATAATAGAGATGTATATTATATATATATATATATATATATATATATATATATATATATATATATATATATATATATATATATATATATATATATATATATATATATATATATATATATATATATATATATATATATATATATATATATATATATATATATATATATATATATACATATATATATATATATATATATATATATATATATATATATATATATATATATATATATATATATATATATATATATATATATATACACAATATATATATATATATATATATATATATATATATATATATATATATATATATGTATATATATATATATATATACATATATATATACATATATATATATATATATATATATATATACAATATATATATATATATATATATATATATATATATATATATATATATATATATATATATATATATATATATATATATATATATATATATATATATATATATATATATGTATACATATATATCATGATTAGAAATTATGATTAGAAATTATGATTAGTAATACGTACGAAAACATTAAGGGGAAATGTAAATTCCCCCTTACGTAGAAATATCGACAATTTGCAGATTTGACTCGGAGCAGCGGTCGGAACGTTAACTACTTCCTTAATCTCACTGCCAAAACATTGTCGAGTGTGCAATAATTTGTAGCCTGCAAACAATTAGATTTATTGGTTTGTACTCTACGACAGGTTAATCGATTTTCAATCGCTAGTTCACAGAAATATTTTGCATTTTAAACTTTTTTTTTTACACTTTTGACAAAAATTGACTTCCATGCAACCCTTTAAAAGCTTTCCTTAACAGCTTCAATGAATTACGGTGCATTGACTGATAAATAAATTTGGAGCTATTTTGCACTTGAAGCTTTCAAGAAGGTTTTAAACATATAAGTCTGTGTTGTTAATTTTACACCTCAAAGGGGTATTTTAAACAAAGAAGGTGACAGTTTTTGTACCCAGAAGTTAGTACAAAGAACTATCTGTCAGAATGATCTTCTTTTTAATGCTTGTAACAACGCCTTTCGTGGCAACGATTAGCACATTAGGTAAGTTACAATTTTATTCATCGTCAGATCGTTCTTTCAGAATGTTTTTGCACATGACAAAATATAATTTTATGGGGAAGGTGGGGAAAACTTTAAAACAGGTCATTAAATATTTTCTACCGATGCCATTGCTTTAGATAGAAAACTCCCGCCTCTGGTTTTCAAGCGGAAATATTGCTAACCTTGAAGCAAAATTAGCCCCAACGTAAAGATGACCAGTTATGTTGTATATGGTGTAGAATCAAAAGGGGTGGAAGAAGGGGTGATCCCTTAGCTATTTTCGAGGGGGCTCAGCCTCCTCAGCTATATTTAATTATCGCATATTTCGAGCAGGTAACGCATTGTTGCAAGTCGATTTAATTGAGGGGAAGAGCCCACCTCCCTAGCTCACAATTTAGCAATACACTGTGTACATAGATGGATGCAAAGGGTCCGTTCCGACCCCCTCCCTCCCCCTCCTTTTTTGCCCACATACCCTGGCCTCATCATTTTTGGTTTTAGCAAAATTAGAAGTAGACAGGAGCGTAAATACCTGGGGAGGGGTTTTGGGGTGTCACCCCCAATTTTTGAAAATTAGGGATGACCACCCCTCCCCCGGTATTTAAGCTCTGTCTACTTAATAATTTTGTCATAGCATCAGGTCGGTGAACCTTCAGGTTTTGAAAACAAAACAAAACAGTTTGAAGCCAAGTTGCCAAATAATAAACCGATTTTTAGCATATTTGAATTATTTTACTTAATCTAGGGATATACGGTACATAAAGATATTTCGGCTTTTCGTGCATCGAAATCGTGGTAGATCTAACAATGTGTATCTGCTCATAAACGTGCATGAGTAGTAAGGCGCGACTATACGGCTGCTAACCAATCAGAAGCCGGCTTTGCTGTGACGTCATAGCTTCGCCGTAGTTCGCTTCTGATTGGTCAGCGGCTGTGTAATGGCCACTGAGATTTTTCATCTTGGTCATCGGATTGCGTCACAGGATAGTCTCGACGACAGCATAGAGTCCTTTTAACGAGGTTTATATTTTTCCCGACTAGGTGTGTCAGGTGATTATAGGGTAAAAGTACCTGCCCCAACCAAGGCAAGATACCGTAGGAGGCAAGCCATGGTAGCTTTTTTCCCTCCTTCCGCCCTCATTGGGGTTTCATCTTAGGTTGGGTTGCTAATATTGACATTCAGCAGTGTGGTCTAATTTAATCATCCGTTTGTCGTAGACGTACCTGTCCGTTTCATGTAAGGGGACTTGTGGGGATGAATGGTTTAATACCCGTACGGGATGGTTGTGAGATCAAGCTGAAGGACGTGTTTTGTGTAGATCAGTCGATATTACTTGGCTATGTCTCAGGTTAGAAATTTACGGGGACCGTTTTCTGGATGCGGTGAGCGCAGTGAACGGGAACGATGATTTTTTCATCATCGTCCCAAGCCCTGCCGGTTCCTGGATCCACATGATTGACCATATTTTCCATCGCTTCAAAGTTAACCACTTGAATGGCATTGTGATCCAGAGTGATGCCCTTCACTTTGCATTCTCCGACAATGACGGCACCATTTTTGGTTAAGTGTACTTTGTAAGTGTAGTTCTTTAAGTTGGACCTCCCGATACGAATTCGGTGATGTAACTCCCAACACCGTAAGGTTTCTCGAGCTCATCGGCCATGTCGTCTAGAAAGTTTCCGACGGGTGGTTGCCAATCTTCGGATTGATGGATGTGGACGATGGAATCCGTGTCGAAGTGCGAAGTAGAGGACACGTTTTCCTAGTTTCTCCAGGTAACTGTAAAGTTTAAGGCTGGCGTGGGCCGTGGTATAGGCTGCATTGAATATGTTGGTGTTAGGTGACAATTCAATGTACTCATCGGTGTCGACCCACTGGATACGGGCGTTGAACTTGTCGTTGAACTGCACATATTTTACTTCTTTGGATTTGTCCATCATCAGTTTGTAGAACTTTTCAGGGTGTTGACAAACTTTGTCTTGGTGAGTGCTGCGTTGACCAAACTTCCCCAAAGGAGTTCAACATCAGCTCAGCCAAGGCACGCTTTCTCTCGTTTTTTTCTCGATGTTTTGTGGGTTGGATAGATACCTCTGCGAGCTTCGTAGTTGCTGATGTACTAGCGAAGTTGCTTTTCGGTGTCGCATCCTGGAGGCCATCCGCTCGCTTCTTGTTTCATTTTCAGGGGCGTGTTGATATAAGCCGCGAACAAACCTGCTTCTCCGGTTGAGGGGCCCGTCGTAACGTACCGTTTGGTTAAAATGCCACACTTCTTCGACATGTATAACGCGATACTTTATCTCTACAGCTTTCTGCAACTCACAGCTTACCCAAGTTCCATAGAGATCGAGTTGATCTTTGTGGTGGTTGCATGCTTCTTTTGCTCTTTCAGCGCAGGTGGCTCATAGTGGGAACAAGAGCTTTCCTTGACATCGGTACGGGAGTACAGGATGATACAGACCACGAGGAGGTAGGACTGTGCATTTGATCAGTCCTTCATAGTCACTCACATCGATCATTTTCGGGGTCTTGATGATAATAGGATGGCCGATAGGATACTTGCAGAATTTGTTGACCCACGGGTAGAGTGAGCAGACATCGATGAATTTAATTTTTCTTCGTCTGCAACGATATGATGAAGTTTAATGGCGTTGGTGCGTCCTCCGAAGAAAGCGTCCCTTGGTTGGAGAGGTTCTAGCAGTTTCAGGTTATCGATGAAGTCTTTCATCTGTGGGTTCCTCGCCAGCTCTTCTTTGAATTCGCATTCTCAGATCTCCACTAATGCCAGCCTGTGACGACGACCTTCGTTAATCAACCACTCTCGTCGTCGGCTGAGCTTGATGAGAGCATCCTCGACTGTTGTTTTGACACCGAGTAGTTTCTGATCTCTTCTAGGGTAGCAGGTTTAACAACCATGCCACAAACAACTGTAAAACTCGAAAGCGGTCTTTGACGCTTCATCCCAGCCGTCTACATTGTTAGACCATATGTGTATTTCTCCTCCACGAGACCGAGCATACTGAATGCCGTCTCGGTGCTCCAACCATTTCAATCATTTGTCCAGAGAACTTTTACGGATTGGGTGTCATTATCGTAACCACGATGAGGAACGAGAGCGATCGTATTAAGGCGTAGGAATTTTCGTCGAAACATCCGCATACAGGCCATGGAGATAGTGATGCATTTTTCGAAGGGATCTTCTCCGGTGGTCTCCAAAAACTCTTTTCTGAATCTCAAACATCCTCAACGAAGCAGTTCTACGTTGCTGCAACAGTACTCGTACATTTCTCGAGCCATGTCAAAAATTTGGCCTTCTGCTTCTCATACCAGACAAGAAAATCTTTGCGTTGAGCAGGTTTCATGTGATCGGGATTAAGATATTAACTGCAGGCCATAGACCGACATAAATTTCATTAGCTCTGGTGTTAAAAAGGTACAGAAAATATTTCTTTTTCATCTCAATTCCGAACGTCTTGGGAAAGGATTAGAGCGGAGCCGGAATGGAATTGCACGAGTCAGTGATCCTCAAGGTTGTGACATCATTCGTTTTTTTGTTCCTGGCTCTTTCTTTCAAGTATGCCTATCAGTTCATCACGACATTGGGATACATTTCAATGTTGTTCATGTGGTCGAAAATGAAATGAAAGTCGTATCCTTTCATGTCGTGTGCAATAGCCGTGGCTCCTTTCTTCTCTGGAGAGAGTAACCATTGAAAAATCCTTTTGACTGTTTCTTCCTGAAAAGAGGTGTTCTCGCTCGCCACATGTTTCACAATCTCGTTGAAAATCGTTGTCGTGGATGCAGGTCAATCAAACACGATACGCTACACAATAGTTCGGCAAATGCATGCAACCATCGTTGTCAAGCTTGTCTTCTTGAATACATTCAAAATCGAAGAAGATGTATTTCAACGGAGGTGTCTCTTCTTCCTCCTCCACCTCGTCTTCCAGACTGAGAATAGCTCGAGCCTCTTTATCAACGATTTCAACGTGTCCTCCTGCTTACCCTCTATCTTCAATCATTTGCATGTAGCAAAGATGGTCGTTTGGTTGGTAACTTTCGCAGTTTCAAGAGTAACGTTGACCAAATTTGTGTCGATCCTTAACAGTGGTACCACAAGATGAGCAGCGACGGATACGTTGACAGATCGTACGTGACGGTGTTTTATGATATCCATGGGTTGTCATTGCGCTAGGTGTATTAAATAGTAGTGGCCACATACGTCTGATCCTGGACTCTGGAGCGGTTTGCAGTTGTTGATGACACGTTATCCCTTCAGGTAATTTCGTATAGCAGGAACATTAGGCAATTCACCATAGAATCGAAATACTCCCATGGTCCTCGTTCGGGAATGTAAATGGCATTCCAATGCCGGCCCGGTTTCCAGCTCGGATCCATGTTGATCACCAATGCGGTCGGGCGATGAAGCGACTCGTGTAATCGACCGGCCGCGTGAACGCCATTGTACACGTCGCACGTTAACCAGCGTGTGAATGCATCAGAATCTAAGAGATGTATCAGGTCGGACGTTTCCATGACTAATTGGTGAAGTCGTAGAGACTGTTACGGTTTTGATCGATTTCAATGATGGTGTCAAATTCAGCGTAGATGAGGAGGCTCGTTGTTAGTCGGTAGTACGGCTCCAAACTTTAGACCAGACGTAAGTTGCCTCTCTTGGGGACTGAATAATGCTGTCCATGAGATCCATCAGGTGTCAAATCCAACGCAAACATTGTGTAACCGTCGAGAAAGTCTGATGGCGTAATATCCATACCCCATCGCTATACAAACGAACTGTGGCCGAAAACAACTGAAGGTAACTGCTTAGGGTCTGATGTGAGCCAAAGTTGGGGGTCAGCGGTCTGGCAGGATACTGTTTTTTGTCGACGTGTAAGGTCAGGTGGTTCAGATTAAATCCTTGGAAACGAAATGTGTTTTTGGTGTAATCGCCGTTGAATGCATACGTGTCTACCAGATAAAGCACTTACCCGTTTATGTAGTTCACCCAAAAACACATTCTGGGTGCCCATCGGGTTGGCGATATTGCGGAGGATGGTGCGTCGAATCCTGTACTTGACTGGTTCTTTGTTGAGGATAGAGATGTCGTCTAACACGTTGGGGTTGCTACACTTTACCTTTCGCATGTTCAGGATGGCGTCCAAGATATGTACTCGAAAATTGGCATTTTCTGCCCTTGATATCAAGCAAAACGGGTCTTTGCTGCGATGTAACTTCAGTCGTAATAACACGTTGTTCTGTGCAAAGATGTCAGCATAATTTGGGCCCATCATTTCGAAGACTTTGCTGCCTTTGGTATTGTCGAAACGATGTTTCAAGCCTGTATTAGGAATTTGGGTGGCTTTGAAGTCGTGAAAATTCATGTGACCGGCGGTGTCCTTGAAATACATTTGCGATTGGAGGTGGGTGTCTTTGGCCTCTTTGTCGTAGTTGAGCAGTGTTTCAATCACGGACACGTGGTATGGAATCACTGATAAGTTTGCGGTTGAGGGACACGTCCACTTGAAAAACATCGAATGCAACAACTGGTTGACGGGGGCCACTTTTTCGTCGTTGACGTTCGCGTTGCAGTTTCTACCATCTGCGTTCGTAATCTTGATTTTATCATACATTTGGGTGTTGTTGATGTCAATGTACCTGGTTCCGGTTCCGGGGATGACGAATTTGATCGTTCCTGTGGCGTTCAAACCTCCAAACGGACCTTATTCGACATACTCGAGGTCTTCGATGACCATCTGCGTTGGAGGTACGGTAAACAATTCTATTTCGGATTTTGAGCACGGTAAAAAGTGAGCGTGAACGAGAACCATGTTGACGGTTCAGTTGACAAATGTGTATCGATCCAAAGTGTTTTCCTTCTTATTTCTGGAGTTGGACGCAAAGCGACGGTCGTTGACGTAAATATTGATTCAAACGAGCATCACTCCAGGGATTCTTCGGCTTTGTTATCTTGGCTTTTCGCTGACGAAGTGGGTTGTTTGTACCAGTACCAAGCTGTTGCAATCGCGCTTTAGCGCGACCCATGGCTTTGCGTGTCAAACGTTGTCCAGCGGCTTTCGCTTTGTCCGGCCAACACGTCTTCCAAAATTCCTGCACCAGTGGTCAACGCTTCTTTACCGACTTTTTTTGCTAAGCTCGCAACACCCCGTTTCACAAACGGTAGTGCTGTCCTAATAGTCCCAAAGGCATTCCTCCGAGACCGTAGCCTCGTCGATTTCCTTCTCCTGCAAACACGGGTAAAGGTTATGCCATATTGTTATCTGATGTGTAAATGAGGATTGATGCGCACTCCAACACAATTATATAATTAGAGCCACGCGGAACGTCATTGACGGAAATGTAGCGTGACGATGGTACGTCCCGACGTAACCGAATTTTGTGTCCTGTTCCATTGCGGTGGGTGATCTCGATCGTGTTGATGGGGTTCCTGTTGATGGGATAGTAGGCGGCGACGAGTGGAGGTACGACGTTCACGGGCGAGCCAAAATCCGGCAGATTTGTGACGTTGAAACTTTTCAACATCGGTACTTCGTGATCTCCCACCGGATGGGATGTGATGAAGTCTGTGCACACAAACAGTTGGAGAACTTTCTGCCTCAGCAATGGATAGCGTCCGTATTCCCATTCGCTCGTCAGCACATGTAGGTCCGACACACCTACACAGTGTTTGCGTGATCTTGCCTTCCAGTTTCACTTCACAATTAGGACAGGCGCGTAGTTTCAGTTGACCGTTGCCATTGCCACCATCGAAACGCAAGACGTCTCTTTGATTTAAACTTGTTGGTAGATATGTTCTGTCAAAGATAGCCCCTGTTCATTGAAAAACGACTTTACCGGATGTAATTCCACAGGATTCCAGTTTGAGTGCGTCGCTAATTCCTTGAAGTAAAACTTGCTGATTTCTTTGCAGATCTGGAACCACAAGTACGGGTACGTGCACTTGACAAGTCCGACTTCCCATTCGCCATCCACATGCAAAGGTCTCGGGAGTTTGTTCTTGTACTCGGTGACCGTGTTGTCAGGAAACACGCTCATGGACCCGTTGCTGAGTTGCGTTATGTAAAACAATTTGGCCATGACGATGACATTCACGTTAATGAATGCTTTGACTGTCACACTTTAGAATTTAACCACGTCATTGACCCAACTGTTAAATTTGCTGGGATAACCGTACCGTTTTACCAATTACTCCCGCTTCCCGTCCTTGCGTTTTCAGGTTCGCACGATCTTTTCGATTTTGTAGAGGGCATCTGCTTCCTTGTAAACCCAATCCGTTGCAATTCTTCACAATAAAACGTGCCTTTTACCGATTCGCCGTCAATATCTTTCCCCGTATACACGATAGGTTGTCGCTGGATCACTTTGTCGATCACAAACACTTCTTCCGTCCATTGGGGTAAGTAACTTTTTAGAATTGGGCGCGTCACCATACTGAACCGAACGACATCTCCGACGCGTAAGTCGATGTCGGCTTAAGCGTAGACGTTGCATCTCCGTACAGTGTTTGCCACACGTTTAACTCGTTGGTCCAATTCACGTCTTCAGGTGCTCGTCCAATACTTCAATGGCGCGCGGCATTGTATGCCGCCATCAGATCCGACAAGACGTCCACGTAGTTGTACGTGTCATTGGCCGTAAAATAACGCCACATTCTCGATTTTAACGTACGATTAAATCTTTCTATGACACTTGCCTTGGTCTCGTTCTCCGTCGAAAACAGTCAGACGCCTTCTTCTTTAAAAAAATGCTTTCACCTGGCGGTTGTAAAATTCCAATCCTTTGTCTGTCTACAGCTTCAGCGGTAAACGTCCAGCCTCTTTGAACATTTTTTTAAACGCTCCCGTTTTGTTTCTCAGAGGAATGGCCCAAGCATATTTGGAAAACACATCGATGAACGTCAAAAGCCATTTCGCTCCTTTGTTATATCAAGAGTATGCACTAAAATCGACGAGATCGGCTTGCCATTGCTTGTTGATACCATTCACGATAACGCAATTTCTGAGGTGTTTGCGCCGTGAGGGTTTATGTAACGTGTACATATCTTGGTTTTTCAAGCCAAGATCGAACCGAGGTCTTTGTCAGATTCGGGAACTGTTTCTTGACCACTGCGTATAGCTTGTCGAATCCGGCGAAACCAGCGGGATGGGATGGATCATGATCGGAAAATATGAAGTTCGACAAGGGAGATGCCATGGCAACCAGCTAGGCTCCTCCACCGTGACCCACCCCTAAAATGTCTAGGCAAGACCCTGGTAAGCCTAACGTTAATCTGTCCTGCAACTATCCGAGGCAATTTCTAGGAAATAACATGTTAAAATCATTGTTTTTTTATCCCGTTCCAATTCTAGACTCGATCTAGAAGTACAACTCACTGCAGAATTGCTATGCCCATATACGTATAGTGTTCTATATACGTCTATCACTGGAAGAATCCTTAGAACAGGTACTTCTTATACCACAGATATGCTAAAGAAACATATCCTTGGTTATACACGGCTAAGTGGCACGCCACACTTCCCAGTTATACCAAAGAGTGTGGAAGCTCTTTGGTTATACTGATTTCCACGCAGAAGTTAATCTTTTATCATTTTAGGCCAAAGGCCAACATATGGGATATTATGTTTTTATTCGGAAATTTTTATATCAGCGAGTTCAAATTAAGGTTGACCAGTTAACTGAATAATTTGCATTGCCATTGTTGCCGATCAGAGGTTTAGGACGGGCGACTTTATTTGTGTGGGAAGGGGGATCCGAGAGGGTGAGGGAATATCCCCAGATCTCGAATTTTTAAGCTTAACATTACTATTTTTAATATTAACGCAGATATTTAAAACATAACAGTGACATTTCAAATCCTGACATGCATTTTTTGGCCAAACACTGATTTCTTTTAACCCTAACGCAGATTTTTAAGACCTAAATTATGAAATTTCAAACCTTAACGTGCATTTTAAGGTCAAACATTGTTTTCTTTTAACCCTAACTCAAAATTTTCAACCCCAAAACTTGAGTTTTTCTTTTTTAACCTTGACGCGGATTTGTAATCATAAAGTATACATTAATAAAAGATATGACATATTAAGCGACACTCTTGTAAGCAAAGCGGACTGTCTGAGTGTCTGTGTGTGTGTATGTGTGTGTATGGATGTGGGTGTGTGTGTCCTGGACATCCTGCTGCATTCATCAGGGGGACATATTAAGCACTTTTCTGGACGTACATGCATGGGATATAGATACAAATTTTCGGCCATACCTGATTTATTTCAAGATTTTGTCCTTGCAATGAAATTTACAAGATTTTCATTACGTGTGTATGAGTAATCGTTCTCGGAAAATGCTAATTCTTTTAACCAAATAATTTTTCAATGGAACAAACCTCAAGTCAAGTGATACCATCTTTAAATATATCATAAAATACATTACAATCAGCAGACTTTGCTCGTGGTCTGGTAGTGATCCAACTTGCTGCGGTACGATCGGTACGTGGGTTCGATGCCCGTTGTGTCAGATTTTGCCTCTCTGTTTTTCTCAACACTAGGTAAGCTCATTATAACACCTTGATAAAAGCTACACCTCATGGAGATCTGGCACATCTCCGATCGAAGAACCGATCACGGGTGTCATGGTGTAGTCTTCCCCTAATCCTAGCTATTGTATTGGAGTGTTGAGAGGGAAATCTCTTGTTGTGGCGCTCGCCAAACGGAAACGCCGTAGGCCTTTATCATTAATCTGCCCTTATAGACTATGCAGTCAGTGTGAGGGTATGCCACATGCAGCCTTAGATTTCTTAACTTACCGTACTAGTGTTCTTGGCAGGCAGTCTGCTTCTTGCAAAGTTAGATTTATTGCGGAGATTTGAGTTTCCGTGTTTTGTTTTTTGTAAACTTCAATTTCATCAGATGAGAAAGTGCATTTTCAGGATGTGATATGCAAACTTAGTGGATGTAGTGAAAGTACATTTGTCCGATTACGAGTACGAGTACATACCCATGAGTACGGTGCGGATACGAGTACAAGTAGTCGTGTACGATTACGAGTACATATCATGAGTACAAGCAATTATGTGTAATCATTAACGTTACATAAAATAGTTAACTTTAGCAAAGTGTCGAATAAGTGCACAATAAATAGAGGAACAACACAATGAAATAGGCATGAGGACACAAAAATGTACCCAAGTACGAGTACGAGTACGGACTCGAGTACTACAAGTCTGAACACTGAGATGTGATCACTAAAATTGAACAAAGTTTGCACTACTGTGTAGAAAATAACCCTTTATCTGTTTCTAGGTTTTACATGTCCATGAGATATAGCGGGAAAAAACCATGTAAAGAGCTTTTGATGGAATTGTCAGGCCTCATTATGCAAATTTGTATGCTAATTTGTACTGATTACAGTTTTATCGATCTTTCTTCGTAGACGGTCAGTGTTATTTTGACTGCAGTCCACTCTACAGTCCAGTGTGTGGATCAGATGGTAAAACGTACAACAATGCATGCGAATTACAAGCATACGCAGACTGTTTGCGTGTGCGAAATCACATTCCACCACTAAGTATGACGCACGAAAGACCGTGCAGAGACGGTAAGTTGCATGCTAGTTTGTTTTCATTTCATGGAATAGAGACAGCCAGTGAAACGTCACTACATATATTTTGTTGGTTTCATAATGAGTCAAGTTCATAATTTCAGATGTTCTAGTCACGCCTGGAAGGGGAGAGAAAAGGGTAGGGGAGTTTTGAGGATATGCGTTTTAATTTCTTATGGAACTCATTGTAATACATATTTCAACAATTCATTTCACAGTTTTCATTATGGTTGGGTGATAAATTGGGGAATTTCAAACGTAGGAAATTTACTCGGCAAACGGTAAATCTTAGACGACTAACAATTTTAATAGGAAATTTCCAGACGGCAGCAACGTTCGATGTAGACTCACATCAATGCAATTGTTCAATTTCATTACACCATTTGGTCATCATTTCAATATCCGCTCTTTAATCCGCAGGACGTGCTCTGCAAGCCACTTGCAGCTAGAGCACCGGTGACGTAACTAAAGGCGGTAGGAGGGGCAGCCGCCCACCCTTATAGGCAGGTCCGGCCCTATAAAGGGGGCTCGTAAGAAAAATATACCATTATACCTATATACCATAGAGGCTTGCAGGGCCCTACTGGTCCTCGGCCCGTAGGGCCCTAGCTTCGCCAATGTAGAGCACTATCCAAGGTCATTCGTTTTTTGTGTACTATGTAATGTTATGTAATAATATGCACTCCCATTAAGCCCATTTGATTGCTAAGTGTAACATTATTATTCATACTGTGTATTAAATGCCCCAGGCCGCGAACATAGGAATGGAGTTGTGACTAAAGGACAGATTTTCAAATGTTTTAAAACTGATCATGCATGAAATGCCTGGGGGAGGGTGGAGTGAGAGGAGGAAGAGGGGGGGGGGAGGTCCGACCGAACTCGATCCCGTAAGGTTATTTTTCCCTTCCGTGCCGTCGATAGGAATTGCCTGATTATAGGGCCTGCATTAAATTATCATTTTCTTTCGTACAGGCTTAGTTGTCGATATTTCAAGTGTTGTGTGGACACTTCAAGCCAAGAAGTTTAAGTTAGACGCACAGAGCCCAATACGTCTGGACGTAACCGCACGCGTTGCCGATTTTAGTGACGTCGTCCAAGGGCAAAGGCTTTGGCGAGTTGGGATTTTCGGCAGTAAGTGGATGGATGGCTTCGGCGAGCGCTACGGCTACAAGAAACAAATCCTAAAAAGAAACACATGAACAAAAACGCGCTCCCTGGTGGTGTGATCAAAATAAAGAAGATCATGACGAAATTTGACATGAGTCAGATCGGGTGTTATTCATTTGTCTTCTTTTGCGTCGAATTTTCCAAAGGTTCAAATCCTACCGTGGAGTTTAAGATACAGGCGGGTATTCAAGTTGACGCAATTATTGTATGCAAACAATTGGAATGTCCACGACCTGACGTCATAGTCCCAGCAAATGGTGAGTTAGAGGAAGTGACGTAAGATACCATCGATTTATTTGATAAATTCTCACAAAACATTGGGGCATTTACACGTGACATGGGTACGGTAGAGGGATCCCTTCCAAAAGTTCTAAATCTGGCCCAGATATAAATTTCAGATCTAGAGTTGATATCTGTGCCAGATAAAGAATTGAGCAGATATAAATTCAAACTTGAATTGGCCCAGATCAAATTTGAACTGGCTCAGATCAAACTTGATAAGTGTATCAAATCAAGGTTATATCTGGCTTGATCTGGCCAGATCAAACATTTTTTTGTATATCAAATTGACTTTAATTAAGGTTATATCTGGCTTTATCAGGCCAGATCAAACTTTATTGGAGAGAGAGAGTTGAACACACAATTACAATGACGGGGTCGTCGCCTGCGTAATCGGTTACGATAGTACAAATGCTATCACGAAACGCTTAATACGACCCAGACGAGAACACAGGTACGACGTACGGATAGACATAACATCGACAACCAAGTCAATGTCCACGGCCTTTGATAACCAGTTGTGGTGCACTGGCGAAAAACTTTATTGGTTTATCAAGCTTTCTTTATATCAAGTTTATATCTGGCTTTATTTGGCCAGATCAAAATTTGTTTACCCATATATGAACTCTATTAAAGCCAGATCTTGACTTTTTGGAGGAAGGGGGAGGGGGGGGGGATTTTCCCAGTCGATGCAGTTTTGTCCCACCGTGACTAATTTTGTCTTCTTTCAATTTATGAAAGAATTCATAAGAAAAATGAGGAATGATAGTGGCAAAATTTGGGTAAACCCCTAAATTCCCTGTAGATCCGTCTCTGACTCAGCTACATATCCGAAGACGAAATAAACTCCTTTCTCGGTAAAGCCCCAAATGCCCTGTAGATCCGTCCCTGACTGAGCTACATATCCCTGTCTGCCTGTAGATCCGTCCCCGACTGAGCTACATATCCGAAGACAAATAAACTCCTTTCCTGGTAAACCCCCAAATGCCATTTAGATCCGTCCCTGACTGAGCTACATATCCCTGTCTGCCTGTAGATCCATCCCCGACTGAGCTACACATCCGAAGACAAATAAACTCCTTTCCTGGTAAACCCCCAAATGCCATTTAGATCCGTCCCTGACTGAGCTACATATCCCTGTCTGCCTGTAGATCCGTCCCCGACTGAGCTACATATCCGAAGACAAATAAACTCCTTTCCTGGTAAACCCCCAAATGCCATTTAGATCCGTCCCTGATTGAGCTACATATCCCTGTCTGCCTGTAGATCCGTCCCCGACTGAGTTACATATCCGAAGACAAATAAACTCCTTTCCTTATTTCAAGATTGTTCCACTCAGAATTTGAATATGCAATGATTGATACGGAAGTGATTTTGTCACATACCTGTCCAAATACCTTTAAAACGTTCTCTGACACCCCCACCCCTACCCCCTACGTGGATTAAACGCATTATCTTTGTCTTCTTTAATTAGATTTGCCGCCGACGTGTCTAATGCCGTGTACCGCAGAGGAGAACGCCACGGGACCAGTGTGTGGAACAGACCGATGGCAGTCAGGCAGTATGCTAGCCAGTGTGCTTTGACAAAGGCGGTGCGCTGTAATGGGATCGAAGTTGAAACAGAATACACGGGGCCATGTCTTCCAGGTAAACGAACAGACACCGGGCCACGTGACTGATCATATGACACACCACGTGACTAATCATATTCGCTGGGATCCGGGAGGCCCGGGGTTATTTTTGAGTGAGGTCTTGTCTCTTTTATGTGTTCATTCTTTGACCTCTAATTCTCGGTGCCTGTCTGGGGCGCCGCCACTGTGACCTGCAGTGAGACGCCATAATTTACCCAAATGGAGGAAGAGGTTCTATCATCCGCTTCGATGTGGGACCTAAAATATGAGAGATATACAACATATTTATTGAAAAACATAATAATTTATCTGCAATACGTACATTCCACTCAAAATTAAAGTTGACACAGTAACGTACATGCCAGTACAGTAATGTACATGTTTTTCTCGCCTAGTGTAAGTCATTCGAAAATGCTCCGGGTATATACACGATTCCGAAGATGAATAGTTAATTATCGGCTCTTGCACAACCAAACCCCCAATGAAAAATATTATATTGTTATTTGATTTTTTTAATTAAATAGTTAAAGTTCCCTTTCATATCAAAAATGAACCCTCCCCCTTTTAGATTATTGGCTTCGGGTCTGATAAGTCGATATTCAAGTCATTTTTCACTCGATCACGTTAACTTATCTTTCTCACACATGGATCAAACCCCAGGTCCACCCATTTTTCTTTTTTCTGGATCCACCCACTGGAGCAACTATATAGTCCTGGGAGTCCCCGTGTGTGGGGAATTTGACGGTTGGGGCTCTAAACAAATATATCACAATGTCATTGCTCAGGGGCCCTAAATCTTTGCTAGGGGCCTGCGGGATTAACCAACCCTTTCCAGCCTATTGTTTCTTCCCTGAAAAATTTATGAACACATTCAATTGAGTTTTGTTTTTGCTTTCACGAAGTTTGTTTGTTAATTTGTTTGACGAGATCTTAACGGCACCACAACAGCGAGGGGAAAATTGTGCCTGAGAGGTTAGATCATTCCAGAGGTAGGAAGAAAAGAAAACCGGGGGAGGTTGAGAGAAACACGGGAACTAAAAGCCAGAAAGCTGGGATCGTGAGAGGAAGTGCATGGGTGAAAAAACAAAGCTGAGAGAGGAGGGTGGGAGAAGAGGACTAAATATGGTTGCAGAGGGAAGCATGATGAAGGAAGGAGATAATTTCATCCGGAGGGTTTTCTGGACGAGCTCAAATATTGAGTTGTGGGGAGCAGGGAAGCTCTGGGAACGTTGTACAGGGCAAGGAGGTAGGACGTGGTGGACTGTGAGGGTTCAATGGCAATTCTTGCAGAGGGTTGGGGTTGGGGGCAATAAGGAGGTGGGAGTGAGTGAAGTGGGTGTGACCTATTCTAAGACAGGTAATGTGAATGTTGTCGATACAGGAGAGGTTGTGGATGGTGTGTTTGACAGGAATAGTCGGATGGATAACGTGGAGTTTGTTATCAATTTGGGAGTCCCATGAGGTTTGCCAGCAGACACGAACAAGGGAAGCGATAAGCAGTATGATGTCAGAAAGGAATTTGGGAAAGAAGGTAGGGGAGGTTGGTGGCAAGCTTAGCGGCTGCATCAGCTCTGTCATTGCCAGGGATGCCAACATGGCTGGGTATCGAGGAGGTGAGAAGAAAATAATACTTTTCTGGCAGAGAAGGGGGAATTACGGAGGAGGAGGTAGGATGTGGGCTTATCCCATTTAAGATTAAGTAAAGAAGTAAGGACAACCATGGATTCGGAGAAGATGGCAAAGTGGCTCAGCGGGGAGTACTCAATAAAGTTGAGGGCGAGGAGGATGGCCTTAGCCTCGGCCGAGAAGATGGACGATTAGTCGGAAGCCTGTTACTGATGATGATGTCTTGGATGATGGCAGCAGTAGCTGTCTTTTCGCCTTCCTTAGAGCCATCAGTATAGATTTAGGTGTAGTTTGAGAGTTGGTGTTTGATTTGGTTGTGGAGGTTGGTGAAGAGGTTAAGATGGGTTTGGGTTTTGTGATGAGTGGAGAGGCCCAGGTGGATTGAAGAGAGGGGGTGGCCCAGGGAGGAAAAGTGGGCCAGGAGAAGGTGCCAAGAGTGGCGGGGCTGGTGCCGAGATGGAGGCGGGCTGATTTGATGCATAAACTGAAGGGAGGGGATAGGATTTGGTCCTTTTAAAGAGGGTGAAGAAATTGGGGTACCTAATGAGGTGGTAAACAGGGTTCTGGGTATTGGTGAGGGCTTTAAAAGCGTAGGAAAGGCTAAGCTTTCTACACCCTAGCAGAAAGGGGGTTAATTGGCTTTAACATAAGGGCTGGTAATAGGGGAGGTTCTGTAAGCACCCATACAAAGCCTTAGAGCTTCATTTTGGATGGTGTTGATGTGGTTGAGGTAAGAGTTGTGAGCGGCACAGAAGACAATATTGCCGTAGTCAAGCTTGGCACGAATAGTGAGCCTGAAAATTTTGAGGAGAGCATAGCGGTTCGCTCCCCAAGTGGTGTTGGAGAGCAGTCGGAGGATGTTGAGGGAGCTATTGCATTTTAGTTTCAGGTTGGTGATGTGTGGCTTGTAGGTGAGCTTGGGGTCTAGAGTTAGACCAAGGAACTTTGTGTTTTCAACTTTAGGGATGCGATTCCCATTGAGCACAAAGTTCGGGTTGGGGTGGAGGTTGTTGAAATGACAAAAGTGCATGCAGACTGTCTTGTCTTTGGAGAATTAAAAACCGTTGTTGCACCAGTCTTGCAGCCTGTTGTGGCTGAGTTGGAGTCTAATTTCAACAAGAGGAAAGTTAGGGGAGCAGTAGAAGATGTTGAAGTCGTCCACGTAGAGGGCACGTTTGATTTTGGGGCCAAGGTTGTCCGCGATACTGATAATGCTCAAGTTGAAGAGAGTGGGGTAGAAGGTAGAGGATGCTGCCTTGGGGAACGCCCTCTTCTTGGGGGTAGGAATTGGAGAGGGTGTGGCCAATACGAACTTAGAACTGCCTGGGTGAGAGGAAGTTTTGAATAAAGATGGGTACGTGGCCTCTGGAGCCGTTGGCGTGAAGTTTGCGGGTAATGCCATATTTCCAAGTAGTGTCGAAAGCTTTCTCGAGGTCGAAAAAGATGGCAATGAGGTTTTTTTTTTTTTTTTTGCAAATTATTTCCGGATAGCAGTGTCAAGCGTTATTAACTGGTCCAGGTTATTGCAATGTTTCCGGAAGCCGCTTTTGTGAGGGGAGAGGATTCTATTGGTCTCATGGAACCAGTTTAGTATCTGGTTAATGATCCTTTTCACAATTTTACAGACAAAGCAGGTGAGGGCGATGTGGCGGTAGCTGTAGGGGTCGATACTGTCCTTCCCCGGTTTGGGGACGGGGTGATGATAGCTGTCCTCCAGATAGAGGGAAAGGAGTGTGAGGACCAAATGTGGTTGAGAATAAGAAGGCTACCATTCCAGGAGAGATGGGAGACATGCCCATCTTGCCGTGGAAGCTCTTAACCATTCTCCAAATCTTCATTGTGGGGGTGTTGGTGGTGACAAAAGAGATGAGATTGTTCCAAGTGTTGGTTTTACTGTCCTATAGTGCGCCTGGCTTTGGCACGGTTGATACGAAAGAGCTTGAGGTTGTGGGTGGTCGGGTTTGTTATGAAGTTCCTGTGGGCCTTTTTTGTTGTTCTTGATGGCGGTTTTGCAGTCATCAGTGAACCAGGGGTTGATGGGGTGGTTTGGGGGATTGGAGGCTCTGGGAATGGAGCAGGTGGCGATTTTGATAAGAATGTTACTGCAGTTTGGCATGGGATCCTCACCCTTGAGGAGATGAGGGAGAGGTGCGAGTCGCAGAGGGTCTTAAAAAGTGGCCATTCGGCCTTCTTGAAGTTCCATTTAGTGTGGTTTGTGGAAGTTTGAAGGTTGGAGTGAATGAGAAGAGGGTAATGGTCATTACCACAGAGATCAGCAGTGACCTTCCAGCTAAAATCAAGGAGGAGGTCGGGGAACAGATAGACAGGTCAATACAGGTGAGAGAGCTTGTGGCAGAGTGAAGGTAGGTCGGGGAGTTAGTGTTGAACAAGGAGAGGCTGTGCTGTCGAAAAGTGTTTTCGACGAGCTTGTCTCTGGAGGTGGTGGTATTGGAGCCCCACAGGGGTTGGTGGGCTTTGAAGTTACCAAGAAGGATGAAGAGGAAGGGATATGAGAGATGAGGTTGTTAAGACTGGTTGGCTGAACGTTGGCTTGTAGGGGAGGGGTAGCTATTGCAAAGAGTGAAAGTTTTGTGGAGGGAGATAGACATACAGATGGCCTGAAGGTCGGTGTTTACATGAATAGGGCTGTGAGGGAAATCGTATCTAACGAGAATGGAGACACCCCCACAGGCTCTGTCGGCGTCCACTTGATGTTTATGGTTACAAGCGAAGTTGTTGAGGGAAATATGGTCAGTGGTTTTCAAGAAGGTTTCTTGTAGGCAGAAGACGACCGCGTTGAAGGTGGTGGCCAGTAGGTCAATTTCTTCCGAATTGGCCTTACGGCTCCTGATGTTCCATTGTATAATGTTGTGGGTGTTATTATAATTGTTTGTGTTGCACGCCATAACGAGGCAGGGGGTTATCTGGAGGACGATTTGTTAGGTCTTTGTTGGTTTGTTTTTTCTTTGGATCTGTCCCTGTTTTTTTGGAAGCGGTTGTATTTGAAAGTTGGACGAGAACATGTTTGGTGTGTTCGGTAATCGAACAATCTATGTTCTGTTCAGTGTCATACGTGTGGATTTGGATGGTGGGCTGTTTGTTGATTGGTTGTTGGTTTGATATTTGTTGACCAGGTTGGCTTGAGTTTGATGGCATTAGAGGTGTTGGGGTAGGGGACGGCGGGGGTCTTAGAAAAGGAAGGAAGGTTGGGGAGAGAAGTGGTGGTGGAGGTGGTTTGGGTAATGGGTGTGGTTGGATTGTTGGCAATGGTGATGGGCTTCGGATTTGGTAAGAAGAGCCAGGTGAGGTCAGTTTGGGCATGTGGTCAGTTTTACTTGTGTTAGAGGTAAGGGTGGGGGGGGGGGGAGTATTGGTATTTGAGGATACTGCGCTCGAGTAGGAAGGTTTGGTGTGGAGGGAAGCGAGGAATTGCTTTCTGACCTCCGAGTAAGTGATGTTGGGATAAAGGGTTTTCAGTTTGGTTATCTGCTTTTCCTGAAGCCAGGTGTGGCAGTCTTTTGAGAAGGAGGCATGGTTGGCTGGGTAAACACACCATCGCAATTGGTGCATATTGGGATGGTGGTGCAGGAGGCGCTGTCAAGGTCGGGGCTCCACAGTTGCCACAGCGCGCTTGACTGTGGCAGGAGTTTTTCCCATGGCCATACCTCTGGCACTTATGACAACGAAGGGGGTTGGGAATGTAAGGGACGACTGGGATTCTCAGGTAACCGGTAGTGATGTGGGAATGAAGAATTGGAGTGGCAAAAGTCAGGAAGATGGTATTGGTGGGTGTTTCGGCACCGTCTCTCTTAAGGACGAGACGACGGACCTCAGCAACGTGTTGTCTGACAAGTTCCTCAACGAGGTCTTCATCGGTCAGGTAGGCAAGGTTTCTGTTTCTGATGACGCCTTTGCTGGAGTTCAGGGAACGGTGGGGGTGACTGTAACGTCGATACCAGTGTTAGCTAGGACTTTGGTGGTGAAGTGGGTGGTGGCTTGAGTGTCCCTGGTGCAGTGCACCAGGAGATCACCAGATCTGAGGGTAGAGACCTTGGGAAAGGTACCGACAGGGCCGTGGAGCGCCTTGTGTATGAGGAAAGGGGAAACTCTTTTGGAACTGTCTGGTTTATTAGTGGCCTATATCATTAGAATATTGGGGACTGGGGTTGAAGAATGGAGGTAGCAGGTGGGTCATGGGGAGGGGAGGGAGGGTTAAGGTCAATGTCTAGGCAGAAGCGTTTTGTCATGATGGAAAAAGCAAGGACCGAGAGACCCAAGGCAACTAGATAAAATCGCGGAACTACTATAGGAGAACCAGTGTACAGGTATCGATAAGGGCGCGGAAGTTTGATCACCACGGGAGGGAAAAAACAAACAAACAGTCTCACCGAAAGCAGACATTCATCCACAGAGAGAGAATCCCGGAAAATGAAAATACAAAACAAAATTTAGGAGGTAAAGTGCAAGATAAAGTGTATCGGAATGAAAAGTTTGAGAGAATAGAATAGAAGCCACATTGCTTTCAACACGTCATTCTTTTCTTCACAGAAGTATTCACTGAAGCTCTTTACTGGTCTGTTGCCACTACCGACAGTGTGGCCCAACTTTCGACACTGGACATCGAAGCCATTTTGTTTACCACCACAGGACCTTTGATTGAAGGAGATAATCTTTGGCAAGTCGGAATTTACGGAAGTGCGTACGAAGACGGTCATGGCGATCGGGTGGAGTACAATCCCCAGATTATGAACGGGGAACAGTCTTCGAAAACGCTCCAACCGGGGTTACCGTTACACATGCACATGGTTGTACCTTTTAATATCAGAGCAGTAGGATGTGGTAATTACCAGTTCCTGTGTTTGGAACTACAGCGAAATTCTAGCACCGCCACAAAGTTTGTGCTGAGATCCGGGGATAGTGATTATGTGCAGAGCTGTCAGAGGATTCTATGTGATGAAGGTAACGTTACTTTACGCATGGGTGGCCTGCCATAGGGACACAAATTGCACTTGCTCCCAAAGGCGTCAGAAGCGGGAGCCGGGGCCATGCCCCTAATGATAAAAGTCTAATAAACTGATTTTAGAGAGTCAGATTTTATAGCTACTTTTCTTCCAGAAATCTTCAATTTGTGTGAAATCTCCTTCAATTTTCGTGCAATTTCCTTCATTTTCGGGAAAATTGTTTTGAATTTTCGATAAGTTTTATCAA
Organism: Chiridota heheva; assembly: GCA_020152595.1. Taxonomy (NCBI): domain Eukaryota; kingdom Metazoa; phylum Echinodermata; class Holothuroidea; order Apodida; family Chiridotidae; genus Chiridota; species Chiridota heheva. Next base: position 29,095 of record JAIGNY010000082.1, on the reverse strand, counting down.
TTTCCGGGAAAATTCCTTCAATTTTTGATAATTTCCTTCAGTTTCATAAAATATCTATCATTTTTCGTGAAATATTGCCAAATTTTACCAATAATTTTACGACCCCCAATTACAAAGTTTTTTGACCGTGATCAGAGACTCATACAATTTTTTTAATGAGACTTGTTGAGACAAATGATCAAATCTGGCACCCAACATGTCCAATGTCAAATACTTTCCTACGACGGTTCCCCGCCCCCCTCCCCTCTCAAAAACGAAAGAAAAGAAAAAGATTTGCTAATCATTTTTGGTAATAGGCCTACAAAATACAAACACGCGAATTATACAGTATATATATATATATATATATTGATTTATATATATATATATATAGTATATATATATATATATATATATATATATATATATATATATATATATATATATATATATATATATGAATATATATATATATATATATATATATATATATATATATATATATATATATATATATATATATATATATATATATATATATATATATCAAAATTAATTAAGAGGTTGTTTATTTTTGCCCCAATAATGTTTTGTCACTCCAACAACAATCAAACGCCTAAGAATTCACGTACACAGCTTGTTATGTGATACCGAACCGGACTCCAGCCAATTTTGGTCAATTGCGTGAAATATGTTGATGACAATGTTCTCTAACATTGATAACAAAACATTCAGTCAATGTATAACGCGTGTTATTTCAATGATATGGCATCGATTCTGTTTATTTGATATCTTTCAGGCTGAGCTTCAGAGTAGCGAGGCCATTGACCTCCGACCCTTCTTTCGTCGGTCTGTCTCAATGGCGCTCGCCATGGCCTCGAAGCATGAGATCAAAGTACTATTTCCCACAAACTTTTTCAGGAAATCCAATTCTCCTCCCCACCCCCTTTTTAGTTTCCTGAAAATAAATATCAAGAAGGCAAAATCTTAAAAGTATTTCAAAGTTTTCCCTCCCTCCGTATTTAACATTGTCAGGCGCCGCTGGTCTGTGACTATGTCTGTCTCTGTTCAAATACTTCCAACACATTTTTCATTACAGCTTCGGTACTGCCACGTGTCTCGCTACAACAACTTGGCTGGAGTCTGCGATTGTCCAATACCAATTTGGGAGACCAAGCAGTCTCACAATAAGTATCTCTGCCTTAGTGTCCAATGACAGCAACCGGATCCAAAATGGCTCCCGACTCTGGAGGGTGGGCGTATTCGGCAGTCGACTCTCTGATGGCAGGGACAAGATCAAACTGGATTACATTCCCCAAGCCCTCAGCAGAAGTCTCACACCCACTGAAATTTATCCTGGACAGATTTTAGAGTTCCCGCCCATTCCGGTGATTTTGACATCAGCCAGATTGGATGCGGGGACTATATTTACTTATGTATTATGCTGAGCAAGGGGGTCAATGCTGAGCCTGACTTTAATTTAGCCAATGAGCCGAAGAAGATTATTTCTTGTATGCAGTTTCGGTGCATACGTGAGTTAACAGACATTTGGGCATGGGTGACAATTTTTATTCAGGAATGGAAAGGGGAGTGGGGAGCAAGGACGCTTGCACCCATATGCGGGATTTAAAGGGGCGGGGGCAATTTCCCATGATATTTTCCTTCAAATAACTTGGTGATTTTTTGCATCTTAGCATGAATTTGTGGTTTTGACCCCCACTGTGACTTTGCCTTCACTTTTTTTTTCGGTAGGCAAATCCGATCCATGCCTGCACCCCAGGGGCAACGCAGAATGTCCATTGCCCTTCTATGCACAGAGCAACGCGAGAAAGGAGTTCCGTCCACTGCACAGAGGAATGGAGGCAAGCCATTGGTCTCCATTTTCACTCCAGCCATTTTTACGTGCATGCATGAACCCGATTGCTGTGACGTCATAGAAAATGCACTCTTAATAAGTTTCGCCACCCCCCCCCCCCTCACCCCCTTGCCCTTTCGCGTACATGAATCCCGATTGGGGAAGATGGTAACGATAAGGTTTTGCTAATATTGTTGTTAATCTAGATTTGTTTGTCATATTTCCAAACTTGAGCAGAATTTTTACTTCACAATTCCAAAGTGAACTATGTATAAGATTGTTGACTATTCCCTTATTCGTTCCCTCGAATAAGAAATTATTTGGTCCATGTCCTACCTGCAGCGATGTCGGAACCACAGTAGGGGGGGGGCACTGCCCCTCTTGAGGTGCCCTTTTGAAAGCCACATGAAATAATTCTAGGTCATCCTTGAAACTTAAAAACAAATCCACTCACTCACTAACAAATCCTATAGAAGTTATAACATACATTTAGCAGTTTAGTATTGCTTTGACACAATTATAGCTTTTTACCAGGGGCCCGACATTTAGAAAAAAGTGGGGGTGGGGTAAGTTTCCCCACTTTTTTTTCTTAAACTGACAAAAATGTTCTCTTTGAAAATGAAAAGTTCCCCTCAATTCATGCAATTACTGTCAAAAAAAAGTGCCCTCACTTAATTTTCTGTTCCCTTGCCCTGAGCTCCTTGCGACATTCATGTTTACCTGTCTCTGGATAGCCGCTTTGGTTGTAATCTTCCCTACAAAGAAGTGACAAGGGCAGTTTGTAGAGCACTCCCACCATCGTCATCAGTCAACATTACAAAGTTGGTATATGGAGGTGTTTCGCAGCCAAAAATGCATAATTTCCCCCTGCAAATAAAATATCTCAGTTGACTTTATGTTAAGTCTTAATAGGCATGGGCACCACTCTCCTCCCCCTGCTGATGTCACTTTTCGTTGTCACGAAACTACTCGCCTCCATTTTTCTAATATCCTGATCAACAATCATCACAAATCTTTTTTCTTTTTTTCTAGCTCCGCCCCCAACTCTACCACCCCATACTAGCAGGGCAATCATTCAGTCACTGCAATGGAATATGACATTTGTACCCATCAACACCGATGGAACCCGTCACGTCAAAATGGCTGTCGATATCACACCCTCGCCAATAACAGATACGATCCAGGGTGACGGTCTATGGCAAATCGGCATCTTCACAACGAACGCTACCAGTGGTCCAATCGCGAGGGTGCAATATAAACCGCAACTATTGTCTGAAAAGCAAATGGCTCAGCCTCTTCTTCCGTCACAAAATCTTGTTTTCCAGCCGGTGTTTGCTGACCTGGATATCACAAACGCCGGGTGTGAAGGATCTCTTGTCCAATACATATGTCTCGAGTTCCGCAGAGCAGAAAATCCAAATCCATATTTTGAAATTACCGCTGGGAGGTGTGACAGGTTTCACTCCTGTATCAATCTTTCATGCCAAGGTAAGCGAACGTAAATTCTTATAGGATAGGTTCATGGGTCAAGCAAGTCCTGATATGAATGAGGATAAGTTCAGGGATCAAGCAAGCAAGTATCGGTGTGAATGAGGATAAGTTCAGGGATCAAGCAAGTATCGGTGTGAATGAGGATAAGTTCAGGATCAAGCAAGCAAGTATCGGTGTGAATGAGGATAAGTTCAGGAATCAAGCAAGTCCCGGTCTGGATGAGGATAAGTTTAGGGGTCAAGCAAGTCCCGGTATGAAAGAGGACTTCAAAAGAAACAAAATGGTGAAGGAAGCATTGAATTTTTTTATTCCGATAAGGATGAATTCAAGTTAAAAGTTTGTATTATTAGTGTATAAACGACTGAAATCAGACTAGTTGTGACATCTCAGCATCAGATTCCTCAAAGTCTTTATGTATGCTATAATATTTTGTCCTGCAATTTTGTGCCTTAAAAATCAGGAAAGTAGTAAAACAGAATCGTGTGAGCTTAATAATAATTTACCACCTGAAGAAAGTTCGAAGAAGAAGAATTCAAATAGTAAAAAGTCTTTAAAATACATTAAATCTTTTCAAGAATGTGAAAATGAGGGCGCCATCCGTCCATAGTAGACTTACTATATCAGTCATTTCTCTATCAATAAGACAGAGCTTTAAACTTAAATATCTCCTTCAAGGAAAAATGTATGGAGTAGTTTCTTCACCATTTTGTTTCTCTTTTAAGTCCTTTTTCATACAATTTAAACTTGATTGACCTGAATGAGCACTAGACCAAAAATGAAGGCGCGCGTTTTTGCGAATTTCACAGATTTTATCCACAACAGATCGATAAACATCATGCCTCCATAGCCCACAGGTAAAATGAGGGCAAAGATCACTTGAACATTTATATTAACCAACAAATTATTACGTGCTAGAAAACTTGAAAAGTATTCTTTTTTGGTGGTAGTGGTGGGAAAGGGTGGGAAGGGAGGGGGTAGTCCTAGTAAAATTCTTAGTATAGTAAACTGCTATACAGCTATATAGAGTCTGATAAAGTAAGTTTTCTTCTTATTTTATCAATTCCTTTCCATGTATACTATCTGTTTTTGTATAAGTAAAGTAATGTATCAATTTCAGATCTTTTCTTTAGATCGAGATATGTTCGTGGATGATATATCAGTTTTCGGATCTCAGTATATGAAGTGAGCCCTCAAATGGGGTTAATTTTGATGTAGTATGTCATAAAATAGAATATGAAGTGAAGTATTGGGCGGAAATTTATATTTGTCGGTAACTCATTCGAAGTGATTACATTTTCCTTATCGAGACAGTTTAAGTATCATAAATCGTATATCTAGCCCTCTTGAGGGAGTATCGTATCCCCAGAATGGAGTTAATGCAGTATGCATGATACATTCTGTTGCGTGAAATACAGTAAAGCCAATATACATGTTTTTGAAGCAAGGACCTAAACGAGTCAATACTTCTGTGTACTGCAGTTTCACACCTTGATTTCATATTACATGGATGTATGTGGATCATGACTCATTATGGTAGAATTTCCAGGCGAGAAGTTAAGCCCTCAAATGGGGCTTCTTTGTGGTTGATTAGCTAAACGTTAACTAAAACCTCATCTAATGTAGATAGGTTTGTACTAAGTGTTAATCTATGATTGTAACATTACAGAAAAATAACTGGGTTGGAATTTGGCAGAGTACCTGAACCCTTGAACGGGGGATGTTTTAATAATATGTCACACAAAATTTGCTTTAATTAGTGGCCATTCATTTTAGGATAATGACTCAGGTATCTTTAATATTGATATGTCTTTCTAGAGCGCTAGGTAGAATAGCCGAAACATAAAATGTTGCCAAACTCAGCGCATTATACAATCAACTAAAAACCTTTTATGTGGTAAAAAATTTAAGCTAGAAATGATAAATTTACACTTAACACTATCTAAGGCTAACAATTACACCAATACTTCGTTTGTACACATAAAATACCACATTTGTTCACGTGTGGCGGTAGATCATAATGCATTTCGCTTGATTCTCTAGAATCTGTATTGTTCATTTTCCTATGAAAAAACAAATGACTTAAAGAAACACTCAAAATTATTTTGCCAGATATTATCTGCTTTTGATTTAATCTGTCACTGAGGTCACAAAACATTTTATATCAGCGGCCTTTGATTGAACACAAGTAATAAATTCTGTCATTCGATTCGGAATGTTCATGTAGTTACAAACAAATACTACAAACTGGTTAAACATTTACATAAGTAAAATGATAATGGTAAAAAGGTCCAGAAAATATGCTAAAATATCCAAATCCTCTATCCAAAAAGCTGGCTACACCAGTAGTATCATATCACAACATATATCCTATAGTTACGTAAACAAATTAGCAGCATATACATCTACATGCCTGTTCACTTGCTACTGGAAGTTGTGATAGAAACTGCTTGAGTACTTGATCTGCCCTACCACCAACATTAAATAGTATCTAAATTCCTGGATATTTTCAGTTGTCCCTTCAGATTTATACAGAAATTAATTATTTAAAGACAGAACCTCATCATCTGTAGCTTCATCATTCTTTGTATCTGACGAAGTGATGCATATATTCCCTGTAGCGTTTACAACCAGTGGAACGCTCAAGTCCATGTCTCCATCATGAACATTGTTTTGTTCCACATCCAATCTTACAGTTGCACCTCACAACCTCCAACCATTCAGCTCAGGCTGGCCCTTTGTTGGTCAGCAATGAGAGCAGCTTTTCATCAATGTGGATACCACACTCAGTTCTCTGGCTTAAATGAGTGGATGTCCACCTTGGCGGCCTCCTGAGCACAATAAACCTTCCGCCCCCCCCCATGGCTCGGGACATTTACGTGGCTGAGGGAAGAGATGGCAGCAGGTTTGATCCTCGTACCCCATAGAGGATGGCTTGTCGGGCGCCTGGGGACATTTGCAAGGGTGTGTGTAGAAATCACGTGGGGATTCTGGTACTTTGGACAATCTGGGAAGGTTATCGTCTGGAGTTACCTCCTGGCCTAGTGAAGGAGTCTTCCTTCCGACTTCCACACCACAAAATCAAACACCCGAATGGCTCCTCCGAGAAGAAATCTTGACCCAAGAAGGGGTCAGGCTAGAGTGGTTTTTCGCAATACGTCAGACCCAGCACGGTACTCAGACCCCTCACTTACTTTGGCGGTTTTAGACATTCCCTGGCTGGTCAGAGAATGGCAATTAGCGGTCCAGGTCGGGCAGACTTGATTTTGGGAAACCCCAGTGTCACACGTGAGAGCGTGGCTGGTGTTCCTGGGGCATCTAGTGCGCCTTGTTACCGGTTTCGCATGAGGGATCTACAGTTTCATGCCATTGGCGAGGAATTTCTCTACCCCTGACCCACTTTCCTAGTCAGTCATCGCATCCATAGACCTATCCAATTGGTCTGATGGCCTGTCTTTTCTGCCTCTTACCTCCATCACTTTGGTGACGGACGCCGGCTAGGAAGCACACCTCGACCAAGTCAAGTGGAGCCAGTGGCACATCAGTATGTTGCAGCACTTCGGCGCATTAGTGACATACAAATCCAACTTGATTCATTCAGACAACAAAACGGTAGTCGGCTACATCAATCACCAATGGGAACCAGGTCCAAGGACCTGTGGTTCCTCACTAAACTGTTGGAGTGTAGCATGGCCTATAAGGTAACCCCACACAAGGCAGTCACCTGCCCGTGGAGCCCAACACGATAGCGAGCCTCCTATCGCGCCTCAAAGGCAGATTGGGCCTCTTTCCAGCGGTAGAGACACAAAGCCTTTTGCGCCCTGACCATCGCAACTGGGTCTGAAGGGTAGATGTGTTCACGATACAGTGGACCTAATTTGTGGGTTGCGCGCTCCCTCCGTCCAATGTCAGGTCAACTTAGTTGATCCCAACAAGACGAGTGGTTCCCAACTCTAATGCGGCTGGTACAAAGTTTCTTGTACGAGTTACCTCTACGGGATGGTGTTCCTGGGGTATCTAGTGCGCCTTGTTACCGGTTTCGAATGAGGGATCTACAGAGGTAGATGCTGACAATCCCAGAGACAGGACAGCTTTCCATCTATCTAGTCTTCCTTTTGGCTGCGGCCTCCGGGGGCTGTCGGATTGCCATTTATGCTCTATCTCGCAGGGAGGGTCACATAAGTCTGGACCCTCCCTTTCGGGGGCTAAAAATTGCATAAAGAAAATATAATTATTTCCATTTTTAAAGTAATTTGATCTGGCCGTGATAGCGAATAGCAAGTTCAGCAACTAGCAAATAATGAATTAATATGGATAAAGTGTACACCCTGAGTGACTTTGTTAAATTAATTTCAGCATTGACCATTCATGATGTCCTAAGTCCAAGTTAAATGAAATACAAGTATATAATGCCAAAATAAAAGCAATTGTTTGTTTGATTAGGGCTTAACGGCACCACGACAGCGAGAGTCAAATTGTGCCTGAGAGGTTAGATCATTTCAGAGGTAGGAAGGAAAGAAAACAGGGGAAGATTGAGAAAAACACGGGAACTAAAGGCCAGAAAGCTGGGATCGAGAGAGGAAGTGCATGGTTGAAAAAAAAGTAGAGAGAGGGGTGTGGGAGTGGTGTGGGAGAGGGGTGTGAGAAGAGGACTAAATATGGTTGTAGAGGGAAGCATGATGAAGGAAGGAGATTTTATCCAGAGGGTTTTTCTGAAAGAGCTCGGCTATCGACTTGTGGGGAGCGAGGGAAGCTCTGCGAAGGTTGTACAGGGGCAAGGAAGGAGGACGCGATGAACTGTGGGGTGGAATGGCAATTGTTGCAGAGGGGTGGGGAGCCAATAAGTCGGTGGGAGTGAGTGAGGTGGGTGTGACTTATTCTAAGGCGGGTGATGTGAACGTTGTCGACACGGGAGAGGTTACGGGTGGTGAGTTTAATCGAAATGGTGGGCTGGATGACGTGGAGTTTGTTATCAATTTGGGAGTCCCATGAGGTTAGCCAGCGGTCACGAACAAGGGAAGCGATAAGCGGTTTAATGTCAGAAAGGAATTGGGAAATGAGGTAGGTGGAGATTAAGGGCAAGGTTTGCGGCTGCATCAGCTCTTTTATTGCCAGGCATGCCAACGTGGTTGGGTGTCCAGAAGAAAAGAATATTTTTCCTGCAAGGGGGAGGGGGCGAAAGGAGTTTACGGAGGAGGTGGGATGTGAGGTTATCCCATTTAAGATTGAGTAAAGAAGTAAGGACAGCCTTGGAGTCGGAGAAGATGGCAAAGGGTTGTCTTGGATGATAGCAGCAGTAGCAGCAGCTGTCTTTTTGCCTTTCTTGGAGCCATCAGTATAGATGGAGATGTAGTTTGAGAGTTGATCTTTGATTTGGTTGTGGAGATTGATGAAGAGGTTAGGGTGGCTTTGAATTTTGTGATGAGTGGAGAGGCCCAAGTGGATCGAAGGGAGGTGGCCCAGGGAGGAAAAGTGGGCCAGTAGAAGGTGCCAAGGGTGGCGGGGTTGATGCCGAGATGGAGGAGGTCTGATTTAATGCCTTAGCTGAAGGGAGGGCATAGGGTTTTGGTCCTATCAAAGAGGGTGGAGAAATTGGGGCACCTAATGAGGTTGTAAACAGGGTTGTGGGTGTTGGTGAGGGCACTGAAAGCGTAGAAGAGGCTAAGCTTTCTACACCCTAGCATAAAAAAAGATGGGGGGGGGGGGGTGTTCGCTAGCTTCAACATAAAGGCTGGTGATGGGGAAGGTACTGTGGGTACCAAGACGATTCCTGAGGGCTTCATTTTGGATGGTGTTGATGTAGTTGAGGTAAGAGTTGTGAGCAACACAGTAGACAATATTGCCATAGTCAAGCTTGGCACGAATGGTGAGCCTGAAGATTTTGAGGAGAGCATGGCGGTTCGCATCCCAAATGGTGTCGGGAAGGAGGCTGAGAAGTTAAGAGAGCTGTTGCATTTTTGTTTCAGGTTGGTGATGTGCTGCTTGTAGGAGAGCTTGGGGTCTATGGTTAAACCCTGGAACTTAGTATGGTCAACTTTAGGGACGCGATTGCCATTGAGCACGAGGTTCGGGTTGGGGTGGATATTAGTGAAATGACAGAAGTGCATGCAGACTTTTTTTTGTGGAGAATTTAAAACCGTTATTGTTGCACCAGTCTTGCAGCCGGTTGAGGTTGAGTTGGAGCCTATGTTTGACAAGAGGAAAGCTAGGAGAGGAGTAGAAGATGGTGAAGTTGTCCACGTAGAGGGCACGTTTGATGTTGGGGTCAAAGTTGTCCGCGAGGTCGTTAACGTCGAAACCAGTATTAGCTAGGGTTTTGGTGGTGAAGAGGGTGGTGGCTTGAGCGTCCCTGGTGCAGAACTACTATAGGAGAACCACTGTGCAGGTAACTATAAGGGCGTGAAGGTCAGGTCACAACGGGAGGGGGAAAACAAAAGAACGGTCTCACCGAAAGCAGACACCCATCTTAAGAGAGAGAATCCCGGAAAATGAAGATACGAAACAAACTTTAGGTGGTAAAGTGCAAGGTAAAGTGTATCGAAATGGAAAGTTTGAGAGAATAGAATACAACTTACAACTTACTGTGAATAGGGGAAAACAGCAGGTTGGCTTATAAAATAGCAGCCATTTTAGATTATGCAAATTAGACAATGTTTTACTTGAATGATGTTGGTAGACTTTTTTCTGACATTCTGTGGACCTACATTTTTGAGCAATTTGATGGTAAAATCAAATCAATTGTAATCTGTTGTGGATTACAAGAACTGATAGTAGGGGGAAAACAGCAAGTTGGGGTATAAAAAGCTGCCATTTTGGATTGATGCAAGTGAGGCAAAGTTCCATACGTAGGATTTTGGTAGGCTTTTTTTGTCATTTTGTGGACATTTCTTGAGCAGTTTGGCGGTAAAATCAATACTATTGTAATTTGTGGTAGATTAGGCCACATTTTGACTTATAATACATGGGCTATTGTTTTACATTTGGCTTTACTGTGTTTCATGCAAGGGCGCAAATCCAGGTGGGGACAGCGGGACGCGTCCCCACCAACTTTTTTAGTGGTGGGGACATGATATACTGTCCCCACCAATTTTTCTTGACCAATGGTTTTCAAAACGTTGTATTTTGGGTACTTCAGTATTGAACTTTGGCGCAATTTGATCCGGCAGAACTAATGCCAAATATAAATTTTCCAATTTAATTCGGTCTAACGTTGCTCATGTATTTTACCATATTATTACAAGTCTAAATTTTTAAGTCATGAGATTTAAAAATAAAGGAGGTTTAGAAGCACCTTGCACGGTCTGGGAAGTGTGGTTTTCGGCGATCTAGGGGATATATTTAGCCAAATTTTCTTCCTACGTTACGCGCCAACCGATTGTGGCGCTCCGCTTAGATTGTGTCACGGATCCGATTCCGACAAAATCAACACTCGCCCGACACGCGTCCCCACCATTATTTATTACGGATTTGCGCCCTTGGTTTCATGCATCAACATATATCATGCATAATGTATTAGCTCCATTTGGGGCTTCAGCTAATCTTCCACGAGGGTTATATATATCTGATTTATGATACTTAAACTGATCAGGAAAATGTAACCACCTTAAATGACTACGTGACAAATTTGAATTTCCGCCCTTTAGTTAACTTCATATTCTATTTTATGACATACTACATAAAATTGACCCCATATGAGGGCGCACTTAATGTATTGAGAGGTTTAAAAAATAAGATATCATCCACGGATATATCTCGATCTAAGAAAATAATCTAAAGTTGATTTCTTCCAATGCTACTTACAAGTTAAATTTTGGTCCCTACCTCAAGCCTAATTATACTCTAAATGATGTGTGCTTAGAAAAACCCATTCTGGAACTCAGCTACCCTACTGAGGGGTCTAGCTAGCAAAGTGATTCATGACCCCAAGACATGCCTGAACCCAAAACAGTTGAGCAAGTTTGGTGCGCAATGTGATCGACCAACCCCATAGCTCACGGACTATATGTTTTTTCCCCCTTTTGGGGGTAATGTACCATGGAAGGTGTATCTCAGTAGATGTACCTAGGGGTGTGGAGGTGTAACAGGCAGGTGTGGTGGGGGGAGGGAGGGGGGATTTGGGTTACATTTCTATACTATTATTGTTAATTTTCATGAGCCAGACTAAAGAAGATAACTTATTTCTGGTCCTTTATCTTCTTTCAGTTAGTTACTACATCACATCACATGTGTGCGTTCTATTTATTCATATAAAAAAAGAATATTCTATTACATGCAAACTCTTTGCTATCATTACTTATGTATATATTGTTGTAAACTGATTTGAAGATAAAATATAAATCAAATTAAATCTAATCAAATTCAATTATAATCTATCCTTGGCCTGAATTTTCTTTTTAACAAAACATTTTCAAATAATTTTTTCAATTACATAATATTTTATCAAAATTGATAAAGTCTTAAAAAAATCTCTAAACATTTCATTTATTTTAATAATGGTATAAAGATGTATTACAAGAAATTAATTTTACTCTAAAACTAGGATTTTACTCTTAACATTCCAATCATTTAATTACTTTGTGTTACTTCTATTTTTAGATACGACCGGATCCAGATGAGCGAGTGAGGTTGACGTCAAATAAATATGAGATACAACAACTTATAAAGGAGCAGTGGCGGTCGAAGAGTGGAAATATAACACAGCACAAAAGCTATAGACCTTTCAAAAAATCTGAATCAACCATTTCTGGAAACGTAATTTAAATAATGTCACATGGCTGAAATTCACGTGACCATAATGGACCAATCGTACAATGGGGGAATCTTATCGACCAATCAAATACTGGTGGATTCTTGGCTGTCTGCACAATTCATGCAGGGTATGTGCTTTCATACGTGCGTTATGCATGAAGGTCGTACGTGTGCATATTCATTGTTGCTTACAACTTTCCTTCCAGTAACTGGAATTGATTGGTTGAAGAACAAAGAGAAACGTCCCATTGGTCGAAGTACTGAAAAAATCACGTTAGGCTAAAATTTGTTTGAAAATGCCTTTAGGAAAATAATGGAAGAGAATATCAAACAACAAAATACTTAATTCATCAGTTTTGAATTGAAAATTATGGACAGGTTGAGGAAGCATTAGGCCATCTTTAAACTAGAACTTTTGGAAGGACAGTATGCTCGACTATTCAAAGCTATTATAGAGAATGGGCCTATAGAGGGAGGTATATACAGAAATAAGGTAGCAGGGGCAGATGATTTCAAATTACTTGAGCTTTGAAAGATGCACTTATATTTTCATTTGCACTACAAACTTCAAAATATCTTACAGTTTTCCCAGATATTTTAACTTGACAAAAAAAAAGCTCCAGGTTACCTCACCCAGTAACTCAGAAAACATGTAAAACCCAGCAGTCTTTATAACTACAACACCTCTTTTTGTTCTATCAATTGAATAACAAAGAAAGGAGAAGCTCTGACTTGCCAACAGTCGCGTAGCAAGGATTTTCATATTGGAAAGGGAGGCAATTGAATTGAACCGACAAGTTATTTAGTGTGTAGATGAGGTAACACCGAAGGTGTGACTTGGATTTAACCACAATCTTTATCCAATTTTTTTTTTCTCCATCACTTTGGATTTTATATCAGTTAGAGGTGACTACTTCTTTTATGTTGATGTGATTGGCCATTCTTATATTAAGGATGGCCATTCTTATATCAAGGATGGCCACTCTTGTATAAAGGATGGCCACTCTTATATTAAGGATGGCCACTCTTATATTAAGGATCATGGCCATTCTTATATTAAGGATGGCCATTCTTATATTAAGGATGGCCATTCTTATATTAAGGATGGCCACTCTTATATTAAGGATGGCCATTCTTATATCAAGAATGGCCAATCTTATATTAAGGATGGCCACTCTTATATTAAGGATGGCCATTCTTATATTAAGGATGGCCATTCTTATATCAAGGATGGCCACTCTTGTATTAAGGATGGCCACTCCTATATTAAGGATGGCCACTCTTATATTAAGGATGGCCACTCTTATATTAAGGATGGCCATTCTTATATTAAGGATATAACATATGACTTCTACACCCAAAATCGAGCTCATCTTCAAATTGCTAAATTGGAATCCTAGAAATTCACACTGTAATGCAGTACCTCCCAGCAGAAGTTCTTATTTTATAAGATACAGCGTATTTTTGTGCAGAGTATTTTTGAAGGCAAGTGAATAAAAAGTGATATTATTTCAAGTTTCAAGTCTCCTACAACCTTTATTCTCAATTATCATCTCGATCCTGCCCCATAGGGAGGCAGGTAGCTCAGTCGACAGCGTACAACTGAGATGCTGGACGTCCCAGGCTCGAGTCCAACGGCGATTTAACCAGCGATTTTTCCACAGATATGCAGAACGAAATACGCTAACATCAAGCACAGAGGTTTGTCTTCTGCTTCTCCCCGACTTTTGTGAAAAGTGGCCAATGGTTGGATGGCGCTCACCGTCCTTCGGAGGGAGACGTAAAGCTGTCGGTCCCGATGGCAGGAGTTTCACCCCCTGCCTGGTTCTCTGAACACTTCTCGAAAACAGTAGGGTGTTAACCTGATGGGTGTTCATCCACTTTCCATCCTGGCAAATTCATCGGGTACACACTGAAAACAAGTCATTGAGACTTACGTGTGCTTTCCCTGCCTAAGTGAAATACAAAATATAGTACTCCCCATCCCCAACACCTCATTCAGTAATCAACATTGTTGAGATAACATTAATTTGCATAAAACATTTTGGCCTCCCATTCATTACAAATCCTGAAAACAGTACAAACCTTCAAATTAATAATAGATGATCTCATGTCAGCATGTTAACCAAATGTTATTCAATTCTTCACCACTGTTCTTTTAATGGGAGCAATGACCAAGAGATTTTGACTTTTCATCGTGCGCCTTTACACAGCAGGAGAAACAAGTCGAATGATTTGCAGTGACTAAAATTTAGGACAGCATTTTAAAGAATTAGTTCAGGGGTCGAGCAAGTCCATCTTATATGAAGAAGATTCCAAAAGAAACAAAATAGTGAAGAAAGCATTCAAAACAATCTTGATTTCGTTAAATTTAATTCCGTTAATCTAATTCCGTTAATCTAATTCCGTTAATCTAATTCCGTAAATCTAATTCAGTTTCCAATTAAGTTTGGTATCATTTGTGTAGAAACGACTGGAATCAGACTAGTTGTGATGTCACTGCCTCAGACATGTCAGATTCCTCAAATTCATATTTTGTCCTTCAATTTTCTGGCTTAAAAACCATTGGATATATCAGGAAAAAAGTAAAACAGAATCTTGTAAGAATAATTATAATTTAGTACCTGATGAAAGTTTGAGGGAAAATAAATGAAATAGGAATTATTTTTTATATATTTTCTTTAAAATACATTAACAATTGTTAAGAATGTGGGGATAAGGGTGCCAACCTTCCATAGTAGACTTACTACACCAGTCATTTCTACAAAGATAAAACAGCTATAAACTTGGATATTTCTTCAACGGAATAAGATTTTTGAAGGGTTTCTTCACCATTTTGCAGTTTTGTTTCTTTTAAAGTCCTCTTTTATATAAAATAAACTTGCTTGACCACTGAACTAATCTTTTAAAGAAGCACATTAAAGGATTGGCTTAGGGGTCAGGCAAGCCCCTCTTACATAAAGGGGGCTCAAAAGAAACAAAATGGTGAAGAAAGCATTCAAATTCTTATTCCGTTAAGGAAATATTCAAGTTTAAAGTTTGGCATAATTTGTGTAGAAACGACTGAAATCAGACAAGTTGTGATATCATAGCCTCAGATTCCTCAAAGTCTTTATGTATTCTATCATATTTTGTCTTGCAATTTTGTGCCTTAACAACCATTGAATATATATTGAAATTATAATTCATCACCTGAAGAAAGTCCGAGGAAAAATAATTCGAATAGTAAAAAAGTAAAATTAATTTTCTTCAAATACATTAACAATTTTAAGAATATGAAAATGAGGTCGCAAACATTTCGTAGTAGACTTACTACACCAGTCATTTCTACACAGAGCTTTAAATTTCTTTATTAACTCTTTAAGAGAGTAAGATTTTTGTATGATTCATTCACCATTTTGTGTCTTTTAAAGTCCTTTTTCATATATGATAAGTTTGTTGGACCACTGAGCTAATCCTTTAAAGGAATATTCCCATGGTTTTTTGTAAACTTTTATTTAAAAGCACATACTTTTAGAGCCAATTTACAAAAATCAGGTTGATATCATATTCCGTTCAGGAGATATGGATTTTTAAAGATTTCCCAATCGCGTTTTTAAGTTTTTGTACAGTATGATGAATTCGTGTTTAATGTTGTCATATAAAGGCAATTCCATTGCAAATGTTTATGTAGTTCTTTGAACGTTAATCGCTTGTTTCTGTATGAATAGAAACAATTTTCCAAAAGTTATTGAAGTAGGGTATATTTGGCAGTGTATATAAATACCTAACTTTGATCAATTTATTTTTCTAGCAGGTTTTACTAATAAAAAAAGGATGATTGATTTTAATGAAATACATCAACTTTGTGGGAAAATGTTTTGCTGTGATGTCATACTGAGCCTTTTCCTATTCGTTTATTGGTCTGTTTTGTGACCTTAAAATTTGAATATCTCCTGGTAGGAGTAACATATCAATATGATTTTTGCACTAAATTGTTTCTAAAATTTGTTTCTTTCTTAAAAAGGTTACGAAAAAATAAGATTATTCCTTTAAAGATTTTGAGCTGTCCTCTCTTTCATACGTCACAACTTTTACATTTATTAAAAATTCTTCAATCTTTGATGCGTCATAACTCGGACTGGAGCATGTAATACAGTTGTAATTTAAAAGCTATTAGAATTTCATCAGGTGACTCTAACTCAAGTAGCAGCCATTTTGCAGAGGGCTTTGCGCGTTGCGTATTTCAGTCACATCACACGTAAAACAAACAGTTTAAAACAGGCACTGGCACGCGCTAGTGATGAAAACATGCGACGGGCATGTAAAACACGTGCTGGGCATATAAACACGCGCTGGTTTAAATGAATTATTTTGAAAATATGAAATGTTATTTAAAAGAAAAATTTATCAAGTATACTTCAAGCAGTCTTATTCAGTGGATTCTAAACACGTTTATTAGTAAGTGCAACCAACGGCACAGCAAGATTCCGGCATACTATTTTCAAAAGTAATCTTATATAAGAACATGCAAACGTATGTAAGTGTACAGCTGACGGTAGTCTGCTCTACAAAATGGCGATGTAAACAAAGTCTCAGGGGCTTTGATGAATATAAATTTATCTGTGCTACTCTACCTGTTCATATACCTTTCAAGGTTATTCTGTTCAGAATGTAATACTATATTTCATAGAGGTAAAAAAGCCTCCGCCTGTCCATGTATATTTAAAAGGAAGTGGATGGAATAGAGGATTGGGGAGGGGGGGATATAGATTAGGTGAGGGGTCAAGTAACACTAATCAAAGTTATTGGGGAAATTCCCTTAATACGTTCCACCACTGAACACATGTGTATGGGGATCAGTTGCGTCAGGATCATCGGACGGGGTGGGAAGAAAGGAAGGAAGGGTAGAGTGGGGGGATAACATTCCAATATCGCTACTTACAAAAAAAAAAAAAATCGCTTTACCTTGACGGATATCCCAATCACTGTAATTACTTTTATATCTGTCGGAACCGGGGAGAAACACGTCTACGGGCCCCACTTTTCTGAAAAAGGACAAAAGTGCTCCTTTTGAAAGTAAAAAGTGCCCCTCAAATACTGTCAAAGGTGAAGAATTGGTAGAATGTGCGCACTCATAAAAGAATACAAAAAATATTACAAAAGTTCCCCTTACAAAATGAAGTGCCCCTCAATTACTGTCCCAATAGTAGGAAAGTGGCGACTCTTATCAGGCCCATGTACGGGAGAATGTGTCCCCATTGAAAAAGTGCACCGGGCTTTTCTAAAAATGAAATGCTTTTTTACTAGTGGCGTAGCTAGTGCGCCCTGCAAACCCCTGTGGTATATAGGTATAATGGTATACTTTTACGGGCCACCTTATTAGGCCAGGGCCAGCGACTGCCTTTTACTTTACTTTGCTGTCTTGGGCTTACTAATTATATCTACAGATTGGAAGGGTGGGGGGCGTTTGCATAGGACTTGGGAAGTTGCTCCCAAGAGGTCGTGCTTTCACACTTGTCTAAACCTTCCTACATCCTTGACTAACGTTGCAGATGGAGAACAGCAGAATAATACAGAGGTTCCGCAACTGTTTACCAGAAACATAAATCGTGATATAATTAAGAACCGACATACTGCCACCAGAATGTCTATATTTAGAAATATTACAACATAGAAAAGGGGAAATACTACCTCTATCATTAAAAGGCCACACATTCTTGGTAAAGTGTATTTCTCTTTTTGCTCTGGAAGCACCGTTACCATCGTAGGCCTTTCGTAGGCCTTTTTCGCCCGATTACGTTTCCTAATCATGTTCAAATTCATAATCAAATGAAAGAGATAGAATCGATAAGTAATCTGTTGCAAGGATACTTAAAAACGTAAGTAACTTTTCTTATTGACTGGTTTCTTAACGTGTAGTGTTCTGCTGTGCTAGCGGTTTCGCGAAATGTGGAAATTTTCTATACTGCTCCTGTCAGTGTCACTTGTTGTACCGTCTAGAGGCTCAAGCTACAGGGGAAAATCACACAGTTCATCGGTTATTCGCCATGTAGGCCTTAATTTTTCGTTTCTTAATACTTGCGGATTTATCTTTCCAACTCTAAAACCATACAGGGGTGCAAGGGAGGAAATTCTCCCACTTTTTTCCATACTTGTATCTTTGTATGGTGATTTTTTTGTATCTTGGGGTGGTTTCATGATTTCCCCTCCAAATGTTAATTTGTTAACCCCCTCATACCATTTCCTCCTCTCGCCGTGCCTAAATTCTCAACCTAACCATAGATCCTGTACACTGGAAACCTGGTATTTTCGGGTATTGAATGACATAATTTTAAGCAAGAAATTAAAAATGCTATGTGACCATGTTTTGTGATTGTGTGTTATTGTGTCCCCTTTCTTTAACCTTATCTATTATCCACGGATGGGAGTGGGGTAGTAGTGCCCAGGTAGGGTGGGGTGGTTAGGATAGGGGTCAGTGTTTGGCTTCTTTTTTCTTCTTCTTCGTATCTTCTTTTCTCTATTGTTGTATAGAGACATGCATGTATATAGTTATAGTAAATTTATTATTATTATTATTATTATTATTATTATTATTATTATTATTATTATTATTATTATTATTATTATTATTATTATTATTATTATTATTTTATTATTATTATTATTATTATTTTTTATTATTATTATTATTATTATTATTATTATTATTATTATTATTATTATTATTATTATTATTATTATTAGTAGTAGTAGTAGTAGTAGTAGTAGTGGTAGTGGTAGTAGTAGTAGTAGTATTTTTTATTATTATTATTATTATTATTATTTCTATTATCATCATTATTATTATTATTATTATTATTATTATTATTATTATTATTATTATTATTATTATTATTATTATTATTATTATTATAAGTATTATAATTATAAGTATTATTATTATTATTATTTTTATTATTATTATTATTTGTATTATTATTATCATTATTGTTTTTATTATTATCATTATTATTATGAATAGTATTATTTTAATATTTATTATTATTATCATCATCATTATTATTATTATTATTATTATTATTATTATTATTATTATTATTATTATTATTATTATTATTATTATTTTATTATTATTATTATTTTAATATCATTATCTAGATATTAAGATGGAGTGCTCTACTCGGTAAGCCGTTAAGGTTTTTTAGAACACTTCCTTTCACAACTTTCGTATTGTTATTATATATATTTTCCTATTGTTATAATGTTATTATGAATTATGAATGTTGTGATGAAACAAATAAATAAATGAAATGATGTATCTTCAAATTCAAACAATTGTTCAATATTTCTTATTGTTTGATGGTATGGGAACAGGTTGGAGCGACATTGGCTGAGACAACTGCAAAACATGTGAATAGCAAAGAGTAAGGTTTTTCCCATTCACACATCACAAGTTTTACCTTTTTGTTCAGCTGTAGTTCCATAACCATATATAATGATTAATCAAAATGTACCCCATATTACCCAGGCTCACAATTTAATGAACATTTTGCTAAGTAATCAGCTGTAGACTAATGGCTAGGAAGCGGGAACAAGGGCACAGTGTCCCCCAATAACTGTAGGCTATGGAAAGAGGGGGGGGGGGGGAGTACCATTTCCCCCTCACAATGTTGAAGGCTTGACAAATTGTTTTGAAGGGTACATAAAGCTGATAAAGCTAGACTGTTGGGTGTAAAGACATTTTTTTCTCTATCTTTTTCCCCATAACATACAAGCTGATTGTTGTGCTTATTCTCGTTTCAGATCACATGGATATTGATGACGATGTTGAGAGATGGAAGAAAATGAGGGAAGATCACAAAAGAAAGAAAAGCGAATGGGAGGAAATACGGAATGAGCTCACAGACCAAGAAAAGGATAAGCTTGACAAGCAGTTCTATGACGACTTCTTTCCTTACCTTTGTTCCACGTGGCACGCAGAAATGTATGACGAACTGCTTAAGTTAACAAGCGAGTATTTGGGGAAAGGAGCCTCTACCACTTGTTTCCCGGACAACGAGCTAGCAGGCCCAAATCTGGGGGATCTATTCGCTGATTGGATGGAATTTGAGGCTCAAAGAGATTGTTGTAATGAATTGAAGAAGGTGGCGGAGATCGTCAAGATGCTGGTGGTGATGGGCGATCAGTGGAGGACTAACAAAAGATATGCTGGTAACGGTGGTGACCCAGGTCCTAATTGTCTCTATAGATTAGTCACCAAGGGTGACTTTTGGAATCGTGGAAGAAAGTGTCTACAGAAGCCAGTATGGGAGATCATGTACCACATACTAGAGGTTCTGGTGATTACAGGACAGTATGTACCACCTGTCCGTGATTTGTATCCTATATGCCAGAAAAACACAAGGATTGAGGAGAAGCAGCTACATTGCACGATGGTGCCAAAGGTTTTCAAATTATTATCATTTCAAGGTTACAGTGATAAACTTTCAGAAGGGTATAACATGTCGAAGGATCCGCATTCCTACGGAAATTTTTCCTCATACATTCCTGGCTTCTGTGAGGATAAATGTGACCTACTGATTCTCATCAGTTTCTGGGAATATTTGCTGAGGGACATAGTGATCAAACATCCTGAAATGGCTGCTGAAGGATTGCCATCGATGTTAAGAAAACATTTAAGAAACTCAAGAACGAGGAAGACCTTGCTAGTATTTCTGAAGGAGAACCCTAAGTTATGCCGTTGGATTTTAGACAATGTACCAAGTGTGGTTTTTGACGTGTGCTCCCTCAAGCAGAGAAAGATACTGAGGGTATTTCTAAGATTAGATGGAAGGGTGAAGGAGCTTAGGGATAGGGACGGGAACAACCTGTTGACATGGATCAGTGGGGTAAGGGGAAGGACAGAGCGGATGGTGGAGATGTTGGTCAAGGAGGGGTTTGATATCAGACATACTAATAATAGTGGAGAAACAGCGAAAGACAGAGCTGAGAAAATTAAACACTGGGGCATTGTTAAGATTCTAACTTTTTGATAAAATTCTTTAAATTAGATTAAAAGATTTGCTAAATATTTTGAATATTCACACATTTTTAAATAAAAGAGAAAATTTAGTTTTGACCGGGTTTATCCAAGCATTTAATTGATTAGCAAGTTCACCTTCTATCCATGATTCAAAGGCTAGTTTAGTGGTCAAACAAGATTATCTTATATGAAAGAGGTCTTTAAAAGAACAAATTCATGAAGAAAACATTGAAATTTTTTATTCTGTTAAGGGAATATTTTAGTTAAAAGTTCTGTATCATTTGTCTATCATTATATTCCCTGCAATTTGTGGCTTAAAAACTGGATATGTCAGGAAAGTAGTAAAACAAAATCTAGTTAGGGTAATTATAATTTACCTCATAAAAAAAAAAATGAGGAAAAATCGTTTAAATAGTAAACAAGTTTAATTAAATTTTCATTAAAATACATGGACATTTGTTAACAAAGTGAGGATATTGGGGCTCCAACCTTTCATAGTAGACTTACTATACCAGTCATTTCTATACACATGAGACAAAAAAAGTTAAGCTTAAATATTTAACAGAATAAGAAATAGAAGTAGTTTCTTCACCATTTTGTTTCGTTGAAGTCCTCTTTCATTTATGATCAATTTGCTGGACCATTTAAAGAACTAATTTTGAGAATGATAAAGTTGCATATTTTAAAAAGTGTAAGTAAATCATTGTTTTATAATAAACATGCATAAATCAGAGACAGCAGAAAATGTTTGAAATTAGGGGCACAGAATTTGAGGGGCACCATGCGATCGACTTAATTTTGAAACCAGGTACAGCATCTGTCAGTATGCAGTAGCTTATACAGTTATAATAGCCAGATAGCTGTGTTGCAATGCTCCCCGTTCAGCCCAAAAATGTTGAAAATGAACGGAGGAGGGGGAAGTCAAAAGTCGGGGGGGGGAATCACGTTAAGATCCATAAAATCATAATACAGAAGTTGGTAGTAAATGCCCCTGCCCCTTCAAATCCGGCCTATGCCGTCAATTGTAACTTAAATCCCTTTAGTGACCCACTGGTCCCATTGTGTAATTGATATTTTGTCTGAAATGAATGACGAACTGAAAGCTGTTGTAAAATGGTCAATATTGCATTGATACATTTTAAGTGTTAAATAATAAGCAACACCTAAGTTAAAGGTAGCTGCGAAAAGTTTTCCAAATACAAACATGTATCCTGTATTACCAGAAATGTTTTCGTAGATGTAGCCTACTGTATGCTGGTGAAACGTACGTTTGTGATGTTTTCAATCACATCTGCCTTACAGCAGGGGCGTATACAGAGAGGGGGCTGGGGTGAAGGGGGGGGGGGCATTGTCCCCTGAGATTTTTCTGATGATCACTTGTCACAAAGTGTATTTAAACATTATTTACGTATAAGTTTTCCTGGAATATCTGAATATATCACTTTCAATTTGACACAGTGTAGTCCAAGAGGTAAATCCCCCATTGTTGATGATCTGTGAACCTTGGCCGACGTCATCGCCTTTCATGGTACTTGTCTTTACTAAGGGTGTTTAGTCGTTACTGAGGGCGTTTAGTCTTTACTGAGGGCGTTAAGTCTTTCTGACTTTACTGAGGGCGTTTATTCTTTACTGAGGGCGTTTAGTCTTTACTGAGGGCGTTTATTCTTTACTGAGGGCGTTTAGTCTTTACTGAGGGCGTTTAGTCTTCACTGAGGGCGTTTAGAGGGCGTTTAGTCTTCACTGAGGGCGTTTAGTCTTCACTGAGTGCGTTTAGTCTTCACTGAGGGCGTTTAATCTTTACTGAGGGCGCTTACTCTTTACTGAGGGCGTTTAGTCTTCACTGAGGGCGTTAAGTCTTCACTGAGGGCGTTTAGTCTTCACTGAGGGCGTTTAGTCTTCACTGAGGGCGTTAAGTCTTCACTGAGGGCGTTAAGTCTTCACTGAGGGCGTTTAGTCTTCACTGAGGGCGTTTAATTTTCACTTAGGGCGTTTAATCTTCACTGAGGGCGTTTAGTCTTCACTGAGGGCGTTTAGTCTTCACTGAGGGCGTTTAATTTTCACTGAGGGCGTTTAGTCTTCACTTAGAGCGTTTAGTCTTCACTGAGGGCGCTTAGTCTTCACTGAGGGCGTTTAGTCTCCACTGAGGGCGTTTAGTCTCCACTGAGGGCGTTTAGTGTTCACTGAGGGAGTTTAGTGTTTTCTGAGGGCGTTTAGTGTTCACTGAGGGCGTTTAGTGTTCACTGAGGGCGTTTAGTGTTCACTGAGGGCGTTTAGTGTTCACTGAGGGCGTTTAGTGTTCACTGAGGGCGTTTAGTCATGGTCTTGGTTCAAGGTAAGTTCCTAGATGCAGAATTTGTAAATCATGAATGAGATGATATTTCAATAAAGTCTTATGACGTGCTTAGGCTATTCATCCTCTTATATTCAAAACTAGAAGGTTCTTTTATAATTGAATTATATAAATAAAGTAGGAAACTGTTAATAGAGAGTAGAATCAGACAGAAGTCAGAATCAGAGAGAATCGGTTAGAATCAGTCTGTCAGTTAGAGATAGCGAGAGAAAGTTATAGTTAAGAGTCGGAATTGGTGTATAAACGAGCTTACAATATATTAAGATATTTCAGAAACTTTAATTATGCTGTCTCTCCTTTTTTAGGCCTTGCGCTATAAATCTTCATTTTCTTTTAATGATAATAACACTGGATGGAACAATAATTTTTTATTATGAGAAAATTCTTAGTCCAGGTTAAGGAAAATTTTCTTCAATTTTAGGGAAATGTTAGGAAATTTCTTTTAATCTTTTAAAAAATTCTCTAACTCTGGTGCAGTTTTCAGAAAATTCCTTTCTTTTGGGGCAATTTTCTAAAATTTTCCGTAAATGTTCTTCAATATTCGGGAAATTTTCATCAATGTTTGGAAAATTTTCTTCATTTTAAGCCAATTTTTTTTTTTTTTTTTTTGTAAAAAATATTTTTGGTAAATTTCCTTCATTTGGGGGATTTTCCTTCCATTTTTTTTACAAATTTCAATTATCGGTGAATTTCTTACAATGTTTGGGAAATATCTTTCAGTTTTAATTTGAGCAATTTCCTTAATTCTTGTGCAATTATCTTTAATATTCGGTAAAATATCCCTCATTTTGGGGCAATTTTGATTTTTGGTCAATTTTCATCGATTTTTGGTAAATTTTATTTAATTTTCGGGAAAGTTTATTCATTGTTTAAGAAATCACTTTCAATCTTTAAGATATTTCCAACATTCTCGTGTAATTTTGGAAAAGTTCCTTCATCGTATTTTGGTAAGTGTTCAGGAAATTTCTTTCATTTTGGGGCAATTTTGTTCTTCGATTTTTAGTAAGCTTTCTTCAATTTTTGGGAAATTTTCTTGAATGTTTAGGAGATCTCACTTAATTTCGGGGAAATTTCATTTTGGGGGCAATTTGTCTTCGATTTTCGGTAAATTTTCATCATTTATCGGGAAATGTTGCCAAATTTTACTTAAATTTCTAATGATTTTACCAAATTTTTTTAATTTTTAAGAATTATTTCCCAATCGTAAGAAAACCTTTCAGGCTGTCAGGAAGTATCTTTTTCTCTGTTTCCACTTATAAGACTGTACCCTTGTCCCGATATGATCATGAAAAACTGCTCATAAAACACGTTATCATGCACATCATGCCCGGTTAGGCTTGAACCCCCCTCCCTCCCCCCGCCCCCTAGCATTTTATCTTGGCTCTGCCCCTGTTTATCATTGCACTAAAATGACTAAATGCAAAACAGTTATTTTATGAATGTGATATATTTTCTTTCGTCATTAGGCATTCCCCTCACCAGCATATCATAAGCGACTCGCGACAGGGACAAGTCCCTCCTCCCATCCCCGACACCCAAATAAATACAATTGTATGTGGAAATGTGTACCGCTTATGGTGTGTTACTGGACACGGCGTGTGGTCCAGGGGCAGAAGCCCAGCGTTTTTCGTTGTTTTGGCGGCAGTAAATAGCTTAAAATTCATGTCATTACACACTAAAACCATTTTGAATTTAATTTGCAGGATAAGGAGACCCCCTCGCCTCCCCCACCTCCCCCATCCCCATACTGGCGCCACTCAAATTCTGGCTACGACACTGGTGCGCTGGAGGATACTCTATCCAAAGAGGCATAGAAGTAAATTGACAGATTACTCACATCTTGAAACCCCATAATTTGTGATGTCTGGCCTTGTAAAAGAAATGTAAAATGTCGCCCTCTCTATATTAACCCTTTTCGTTCCTATACTAAGGATTGAGCAGAAGTGGCCATAATGGTGAGAAGATTTGAACTAATTTTCGTAATATTGTATGCCTCAATATGAATGAAAAGTTAATAAATTAAACCAAGAAAGCCTACCTTAACTTATAAGAAACAATTTGGTAATTTGATAGTGTGGGATTATTTTGATGGGAGTAGATATATTCTACTGAATAAAAAGTACGTAAACCTAGGTAAACTTCATTTAGCAGTTTTGCGAACTCGTCCCACGCTCAGGTTGTCGGAGTTTGGTTTAAAAGTGAGGCTTCATACGTAGCCAATTCAATGCAAATTGACGATGAAACATCGCTCGATATTGATTAAAAACTCCACAGTGTTGTGAGGAAATTGGACATTTAAGGTTTTGCTAGTGTCAATCACCAGTTTCAGGTTTAGGCCTAGGCCTAACCTAACGACGTAGCCTAGGCTAGGCCTGGGGCCTACGTTACTCGTTAGGCTCTAAAGTCTAAGCCTAGGAAGATTTCAAAGAGAAAAGGGAGGGGGGAGGAGAAGCACGACTCTGCAGGTGCACTAAGGGCGCACCCATGAATTTCAATTGGAAGTTGCGCTAATCTGTCCTAGATTCCCCTCCCGAGGCAAAGTGTTCAAATTTAGCCCACTTCTGGGATGTTTTGAAAAGTAGGCCTAATTTAAAAAGAAAGGAATATGAGGAGGCATGACTCTGGAGGTGCACTAAGGGGCGGACCTATGAACTTCAATTGGAAGTGGCTCTTAATCTGTCCTAGATCCCCATCCGAAGGCATAGTGTTTAAATTTAGCCCACTTCTGGGATGCTTTGAAAAGTAATTTAAAAAAAGATATGAAAGTTAATGCAATTCCATAGGTATTTTTATTTATTTTTCAAAAGGTGGGCCCTTTTAGTTTTACACCTCGGCCTGGAGTCTAATGCACAAGTTAGTTGTATGACTCACCCCTACTACTACATAGTGACTCCCATGTGCATCATTGTGACTCTGGGGTGGGTTAATTTATTTCAGACCCATTGACTTTGTACAGAGGTGATTGATTTGGGGCAAGTCATTTTTACAACAAAAGGAGAGTGTCAATATGCATGTTTTGTCCACCTAGTTTGGTGCAATGACTCACCTTGTCCGGGGGTGTAGGGGTGAGTCACACAATTGACAAGTGCATTAAGGCTCCCGTTTTCTTTGTGGTCGTCAACCCTGGAAAAACCTGGCAACCATATTCCCTCATTTTCAAAATTTTGATCGCCAAATTTGTTAAGTTTCTCGCCAGCACGAAAAGCTGTTTTAGATTCTTAGCTGAAACATGCAAGAAATAATAGGAAGTCATCACTTCCAGATGGGATGAATCATATCGCCACGTACTCTTCTCAACTCAAGTGTGGTCAACCAAGTATTCGCAACCTAGATTCATAAGAGAGATTCCTTCGGGAATAAGCCTAGTGGCTCTTAACTGAACCTGCTCCAAAATGAACTTATCCTTCTCATAAAAGGGACTCCCAAGCCTGAATAGCATACTCAAGGCCTGACTAACTGCTTATACAAATTAAGAACAACCTCTCTACAAAGAAAACAAAAATTTCTTCTAATCAAACCAAGCATCCTATTTGCCTTTGCAACTGCTAAAGAACACTGTTTAGAAGGCTTTAGATTGCTAGTAATAACAGCACTTAGATCCCTTTAGTGATCAACACAACCAAGATTTGAACCATTCATGCAGTAATCCAAAATCCAAATTGTTCTGACCAAAATGAATAACTTTGCATTTATCAACATTGAATGACATCTGCCATGTTTGGGACCAAGAAACTAACCTATCCAGATCAGTTTGCAACAGTGAAGAATTCCTAACATCATTAACACTTGTACAGCTTAGTGTCATCAGCAAAATTACAAATCCTGGAGCCAAGGGAAACATCATTGTAACAAAGTGTTGTAAAGTCTAGTAAACATTGCGTCACACTCATCCCAAAACCTGTTCTTTTCAGAAGAAAGTTGCCCAGGGCATTTTGTTGATAAGCAGACTGTACGACAATACTAGGCTCTAGGGGAGTACAAAAATATTCGTGAAGATGAGTACCTATATTTGACAGCAACAGACAAGTACTATGTTTAAAATAAATCGAGAAAACACACACAAAAACTGTTAAATATATGTAACAACACTTTATTTGTCAAATTAGCTGACTTGAACAGATTTGTATATACATTTTCTTTCACACGTTCTCACAGTAAAACTTTTCACAATCGCAATTCACGTAGAAGCGTTGACAGGTTTGATATCATATCTCATGGGGTGCGTCTCTTATGGGCAATGAGAAACACGGATAAGCAGGTGCATTTAGTTTTTTATGGAAGGAAAATGGTGACCTAGCAATTCTGAGCGACGGTCCATTAGAGCTACATATAGTGCATACTAGAGCTGTCAACGTGTACACGCAACAAAAAAATGAGCGTGTTTCGTTTACACACGCTTAGTACCGTCATTTGTGGAAATACACCAAAATTGCTCCAAATTTACGAGGCGAAGGGAAAAAAAAACGTGCAACCAGAATGGCAAAAGTATCGACTCCATTGCCCAAATAGACGCTCGAGTTTTGCTTTCCAAATCGTTAAAAGTTTACTTCTACAGTATAAATCATCATTTTTATGCAAAATATGCATGGAAATTCAGTTTAGAAAAAACAGATAACTTCCTTTCAATGTCATTTAAACTCAACATCGCGTAACTTTTTTTGCCCTACTCGCTACGGCTTTCAAAGTTACACTGAAAATCTTGCATACTAGGCCTATGATACCTCGCCGTAAAACATTTTAAAACTACGCCACCACCCCGAAAGTTTTGAAATATCAGTCCTCTCGAAAAAATGGCCGCCATCTTTGCAAAGCACCTAGAATTTCAGTTTTGTCAAGATCTTTTTATGTTTGTTTTATTTTGCACTATTTTTTTTTTCTTGCAAATTTTATTTGACTCCGGTAATATTTACATGTAAATGTACTAGTACGATTAAAGTATTTTGACTGTTTGTTGGTCGATTTAAGAGCTTGTAAAACTGGCCTTGATTGTGTGGGATCTGGTGGTGGTGGCGTAGTTTTGAAATATTTTACGGCAAGGTATATCATAGGCCTAGTATGCAAGATTTTCACAGAAGAACTTTGAAAGCTGTAGCAAATGGGACAAAAAAGTTACTAGATGTTGAGTTTAAATGACATTGAAAGAAAGTTATCTGTTCTTTCTAAACTGAATTTCCATGCATATTTGTGATAAAATGATGATTTATACTGTAGAAGTAAACTTTTTACAATTTGGAAAGCAAAACTCAGCATCTATTTGGGCAATGGAGTCAGTACTTTTGCCATACTGGTTGCGCCATTTTTTTTACTTCGCCTCGTAGTTTTGGAGCAATTTTGGTGTATTTCCAAAATTACGATACTAAACGCGTGTACATGATACACGCTCGCTTCTTTTGGCGTGTACATGTTTACTAAAATCCCTAAACATTCACAGCTCTAGCTCATAGTGCATACAGGCACCTTCCTGCTTGAATACGTGCGGATGACATATGTCCGTATGTATAATGCTGCTCAGTGATATGATATCGTACATATTGTATGGGCACCATAGGGTTACAGTGTCCAAATTTTGGATTAGAATTGCCAGTAATTTTGGGGCAGTAAAGAATAAGATATTTCATTCTACCAAAATATTTTCAGTGTATTTCTCACTTTATTTTGCAGGTTAGGTGAG